>VWZI01022986.1:72980-120511 GCA_013396835.1 Psilopogon haemacephalus
GAGGCGTCTTGCTCCCCTTCCCGGCCGCACGTAAGCGCCGGCACCCATCTAGTCGGTGGCCGGGGCTTCGCGCGGGCATCCTTCGGCCACGGGTCATAGGGCCGCGGCGTAGGCTGCGGGGTAAGGGTCCAGCTGGGGCTTGCCCATGCCCGGCAGAAGGATATAGGCCAGCGGCGGCTGCAGCCCCGGGCCGGGCCAAGCGCTGCAGTTGCAGGGAATCATGTAGCCCGGGTTACCGGGAGACGGGTGCGAGTGCGTGTGCCCCCCGGCGGCGGCCGCGGCGGCGGCNCGGCGCCGGGGTAGCCCAGCGACGAGGCGTAGGGCAGCCCCGAGCCTGAGGAAGAGGAGGAAGAGGAGATCTCGGCCATTTTGGAGCCCAAGTCCAGCAGGGAGTAGGGGCTACTGGCTGCGGCAGCGGCGGCGGCGGCAGCAGCGGCAGCGGCCGACTGGGGGAAGAAGACCCGAGCAGCGGCAGCAGCGGCAGCAGCCGCCGCCTTCTCAGGGTTGGCCAGCAGCGACTCGGGCACCAGCCCGCCGGCCGCCCCACCGTGCAGTCCGCCCGCCTTCAGCCCGTGCGGGTGCTCATGGTCCGCCACGCCACCCAGCCCATAGGGCACGGGGAAGGCGAACTTGTCCTTCTTGAGCAGCGTCTTGGGCTTTCGCCGCGGACGGTACTTGTAGTCGGGGTGCTCCTTCATGTGCATGGCCCGCAGTCTCTTGGCCTCATCGATGAAAGGCCGCTTCTCTGACTCGGTCAGCAGCTTCCACTCGGCGCCCAGGCGCTTGCTGATCTCCGAGTTGTGCATCTTGGGATTCTCTTGGGCCATCTTCCGCCGCTGCGCCCGTGACCACACCATGAACGCGTTCATCGGCCTCTTGACGTGATCCACTGGCTTGGACATGGTGTCCTCTCGCCACCCCGGCGAGCCGCCGCCCGCCCCGCACTGGCGGCCACCTCCTCCGGTAGCCTCTGTCGCCTCTACTTCGCTCCCGCCGCGCTCTGCTCCTCCAAAAGCAATCTCGGCACGGCAGCCCCGGTCCAGGCGTTTGTGGTGCGGCGGCCACCGGCGGCCCGGCTCCGGGCGGTGCCGAGCGGCGACGGCGTCTCACCGTCAGGGCTCTCTGGCGGGCGGGACGGGCGTCGCTCCGTTCCTGGGCTGCGGAGCCTGTCTCCTCGACGCCAATCTCTGGGCCAGGGCTCTTCCTCTGGGCTCTCTGCGAACGGCAACGGCTGGAGTCAAGCGGGACCGCAGAGAAGTTTCGACGGTAAGGGCTGGAGCCGGCGGCAGGCGAACGGCTCGAGGTTGCGGGGTACTCGCTCCGTCGCGGGTACGATGCTCTTCGGAGATCTTCGGTGAGGAGGAGAGCCCTGGACGGGGTAGCGGTCAGAGCCCGCCCGGTGCCATCGCCGCTCGCGGAGCTCGGGGGTTAGCTCGCTGCGGCGCGGTGCGAGGCCGGGAGGGACGGGGTCCGCGGCGGTTCAGGCGCTGCGGGGAGGCCCCGGGGGCTCGGGTTGCCCCGCTCACAGCCACCCCACTCAGCCCGCAAGGGTGCGGCGAGCCTCCCGTTTCTCGCACATACTGGCCGGCCGCCGGGCGCCGCGGCCTCCTGGTTCCCGCTGCCGGACAAACTTCTCCAAGTTTCGGGCGGGCTGCGGGGCGCTCCGCCTGCCGCGCCGCTCCCCCTTCTCCGACAGCCGCCAGGTCTCTCTGGGTTTTCTTGGCCGCCGACTCGGAGGGGCGGCGGGGCGGGCAGGAGCGGCGAGGGGCGGAGGGAGGAGGAGGAGGCGGTGGCGGCCGCGAAGAGGAGGCGGAGGGGAAGGTGGTGGTGGGGGGATGACACGACTCTAATTAAAATACTCGGTAGTCTGCGCCCGGCGGGCAGCCGACCCGGTTATAAAGTCCGTGGTGGGGTTTGCAGTCGGCGCAGTCACCCCCTTCTCTCGCCCCGTCGGTGCGGCGGCAGGTAACGTGGGCGCGCGCGCGCGCTCTGCATGCCTCCGCGCCGCCCTATATGTTCGCGTGCGGCCTGCCCGCGCCGCGCGCCTGGGGAAGGAAGAGCAGGCAGGCAGGGGCGGGGCCTCCGCGCGGGAGGGGCGTGGCCCGTTGCATTCCCCGCCCCCTCCGCGTGGTGGCAGGTCGNGGGTGCGCTCGCTGGTGCCAGCGGTGTAATTTGGAGTAGTTTGGACTTCTCCCTACGGAGGGCCGGTGTAGGGGGCGGGCCGCTCGATAGAGGAGTGAGGCCGCCGCTTGGGAAACCGTCCCCTCGCTCCCGGTTCGGGCAGGGACGTACATCTACTGGTCCACCGAAGATATCCACGCGTGTTTCCTTGGTCACTCAGTACGCCCCATCGCACTCCCCACAGTCCCCGAGCTTTCCGACGATGCTCTTCACCGGCTGCCTGTCAATCAGGGCGAACTTGCTCGCCTTGTTTGTACTTCGGCGGGTCGGTTTTGACTTACCCCTATGGTATGTGGAAGTGTCGACTCCAATAAGTCATTAACTCTTTCCCGTGCGCTGAGCACACCGAGTTCTGCCCACGACATCTCCTCCAGCTTTTAAGGAAAAGCCTGGACCTACCGCCCCACCCTATTTCCTACAGCTCCCGGGGTGCGGAGACGTTTGGAAAGAAACCCGATGCCGGCCACACACCGGCGGGTGCCCGCCAGATTGTCTCCACACGTATGAGTGCCCCGGTCGCACGGCAGCCTGTCCCGGCCGGAGTACTCTGTAAAACACCGAGTAGCTCTCTAAACAGCACCTTCTCCTCGTTTCGTCTTTTACGACCCCCTTAAAAGCCACATTGGCAACGTTTGACCTCCTATAATTCTTTTAGGTGCGGAAAAAAAAAAAAAAAAAAAACCTTTCCATCCCTTGTCAAAAGAGAGGAGATTAAGATATGTACTGGCGTTGGTAGCGTTTAGATTTAGCAGAAAAACGGTATTTCTCGAAGGTGAGAGCTTTACCAAGAGGGGTTGAACCCGGCCCAGGTACCTCTGCTCTCGAGGTCAGTAATTTCCCGCTTTGAAATGAGCAGCCAGGTTTTTCAACTGCTTAAAATCCTCTCGTTTGATCAGGGAAGCGATCTCCTATTCACGTATAACGTTATTGTGTCCGACTCCTAAGGGGCGAAGACTAATCCCCTGGCTCTCTCAGCACAGATCCGATGCCGGCGGAATCGTCTTCTGCTCTCATCGTGAGTGCCAGCCGGAAGGAACAGGGACTCATTGAGTTCAGGGGAAGGCGAGAGCGCTGTTTCTGCGTCTCCAGACGCCACCATGAACAGAGTGAGAAACAATATTGGAGGGTGCTCAGTGCGGTAAAAGAAACAGCAGCGACCCTCCGGTACCACCACCGATGTCTAGCCCTCGGCTCCCGGCCGCGCTTCCGCCAGCACAGGGCACAACGCGGGCAGTGAGGGCTCAGCCCCCGAGCGGGCGAGGCTCTTTTCCTCGCTCTTTACTCCAGCCACACTGCTTCCCTCACAACTGCACTTCCTCGGCACCCTTCGGGGCAAGAGCAATGTGCGATGCAGAGGGGACCTCTGTCCAGAGGGACCAGTGTCGCGACAGAACCTCGTGAAGCACTCAGAGCGGGCAGATGGGTAAGACCCTACGGGTAAACTGGGAATTCCCGCACAGATTAAAGGCGCCACCACAAACTTTGTGCCCATGGGCCAGTCCGTGGGTCAGTCCGCGCCAAGGCTGCTGCTGGAACCCCCTGGGCTGCAGCTCTGGATCTGCGCGTACGCGATTGGCAGAGCACGGTGCAGGCAGCCCGGGCAGCTGTTCCACAGAAACTGCGTGGGGAAAAGCTCCATGGGTGTCGACACAGGCTCCTAGGAGGAAAATGAAATACTATGTTCGTTTCCAGAGTGCTTCCTCCCCCCTCACCTAACGCTTGCCGTAACCCCTGGCTTCTCAAGCACAGACACAGTCGGTTACTTCAGCGGTGGGCGGCAGCTAAAACAGGTCCTGTCTTTCTCCAGTGATCATTGCCTTTCAAAAGAGTTTACACAAAGTGACGGAAACTCTTATCAGTTCTGCTTGGAGCAAGGCTGGCCTCAGGTTAGGGTCCCAGGTCTCACCCCCTTGGTTTGAATCAGCCAGGGCGCGGTTGGGGTGGGAGAAGGCTGTTCTGCCTGCGGGCGTATCTGCAGGTGCAGAGCGTCGCGCAGCGGAGTGGCTGCCTGCACAGCGCACACAGAGTCTCGGTGAGCCTTCAAATCCCCGAACGCAAAAAGGGAAGGCTTTATCGGAACTGAGTTACTTATCTGGATTTTTGTTAAACCACCACTGTGATCTCCGCGTACTTGTGCGAGTGTGTTAATTGTTCTGATAATGCGTTGTTATCGATACAATAACAATACAATCATGTATAATGTGATTTACTTGCCTTTGACCTGTCAATTTAGCATGCAAAATTCAAGGACACAATCTTTACTACTATTATCGGTGGGGGAAAAAAANGCCAAAGCCCAAACAATCTAAACCCAACAAAACAACAAAACCCAAACACGACAAACCCAAACCTCCAATCAAAATCCGAGCATATGCACTATCACAAAAAAGCTAAGTAAGAATTTTCAGGATGCAATGCTGTATTCCACCAAGAGAGATTAAAGTGCTTTAAAAAATATTAAAGGAGGATTTAGACTATCTTCTCGATACCCATATGTTAATTCTGCCACATTGCTTACATCTACTGTAAAAATTACATCCCACTTCAAATACTGCCCGATTTCTTGCATTCTGACCAAACAGCACCTCGTCTTTGCTGTACGCAGCGTTTGTATGCTGTTTCTGTTTGTAAAGCTCAGTTTAAAATTAATTTCGAGGAAACAATATCCTTCCCTGCTAATTTTTATTTGAGTCTAATAATCATGTGGCGAGTCAATGAAATAAAAAATAGGCGAAGAATAGTGGTTATTCCGATAGAGATCTCCGCCTCATCGTGCCTCCCGCCTGAAAAGCTGGCTCAGGGCTCCACAGCCCCGTCGCTGCCCGGGATTTGCAGAGCCACATTGCGTTTTCAGGGCTTGCTTTGTGCACCGAAGCGTTTCCATTTTCCTTTGTGCAGGACATCAGCTACCGACTCCGCATCCCTTTCAGCTGTACAAAGTTGCCGTGCAAGCTGGTATCCTGACCACAGTAACTAGCCAGCGAGGCTAACGTTTCTACTTAGATGGAGTTTGGCAGGTCTGTGAGCACTCCTCGGATTTTTCCCGTTTGCGAAGTAGAACACACCTGTAGTGAGAAAAGGAGTTTTACCCCATGAGCCCTCTTTTCACTTAATACACTAAATTCTTCAATATACTTTTAAAGAGTGTTTCCAAATGCTCGGTATTATTATTTTCCAATAACATTCTCTTATTATTAGAACAGCTGGTAGTCCAAGCTCAAGTGAAGTGCTGGCAAAGGGTTATATTGTAAAACACTAGTTTCTAAGTTTATAGTTTCTAATTTGGCTGTGAAAGTGTCATTCTGGATGGAACTTGGCACTCAAAAGCTCAGCTAGAGAGTAAACTTTTTATAATAAAAACATTGGTTTATTGGATTTGCTATTTTAAGTTAAAAGAGAATTGACCAAGTTTTTACTGGTTTGGGAAGCTTGGAGAAGTCCTATACTTTTTCTGAAAATTCAATGTTATGGTTTCAGTAAGGGTACAGTATGTTCTGCTTTTGATTGTGATTCAGTGTGCTATTGTTTTTAAAGCAAAGCCCAACCTTTATGCCTGCCCTTTAGGACACCTGAATTGGCTTTGCAAAAGCACTAGATCTAGATATAATGCAAACATGAGTGGCAGTTCCAAGCAGACTATTTTGACAGGATACTTCCTACTTTTAGCCTTAAAGAAAAGTTTAAAAGACAGCCTATTCTGATTTGCTAAAATTTATCTAATCCACATGCATTCCATTTGTAATCCAAGCTATTCTCATGTACTTTAATGACTTGATTTTTTTCTGCTTTTTAATCCTGGTACCCTTGCAGTGGTCATGCAATCTAGGAAGAGTGATCAGAACAGCAGACAAGGAACTTCTAGAACAAACAAAACCCCCAAAAAACCCCTCCCCAAAACAACAACAAGAAGCCTGGGGAAAAAAAAAAAAAAAAAAAAAAAAAAAAAAAAAAAAAAAAAAGTGAAAGGATTACATGGGTGTCCCTGGCTGCTAAATGAGTAGTTCCTGTCTGGAGGTGTGAAGCTGAGAATTAGTCTTGCTGCAGAAGTTCCTGGGCAGGCTTCAATGTTTCAGAAAGTACAGCTGAATACCTGTGTATGGTAAGGAGCACATCAAATAATGTGGATGTGTAAGCTTCCCCTCCCTTGCGTGATGGGATCAGAGCTGATATGAGTGAGACTGATGGATGTCCAGGGTCCAGATTTTCCTGTTTGAGCAATTGCATATAGCTTATCTTCTATGAAGATGAGTAATACCCACAGTTCCTTTCTTTTCCTGAAGAAATGGACCAATGTCACTGGCTTGTACAGACTGTATAGTGTGGTTATATAGTTTGTTTTGAGAAAAGGTGACCCTTGCTTTTTGGTGTTATTTACTAGAGATTTCCTTATATTCACAAGCTCTAAATATGTCACCAGTCTCTGGACAAAGGTCACAAATCCTTAACTTATGTCCTCATATCATAGGCTGCTCTCTTTCACTCTACCTTCTGAACCATTCCTTCATCTTTTCTGTTGTCCAGTGGACAGGTGAAGAATGAGAGCTGAATGTCATCTAATCTAGTGGGTAGGAAAATGTTCTGCAAAGGCATCCTCACTGTGGAAAGGTAAATCATGTTTGATGTTCTTGGAATAGACAATGAAGCTTTTTAACTAAGACATCTTTTCATCCAAGAGATCTTTTTGGAGGGAGACAGATCTCTGAAGATTTTTACTTTCTAATTCAATTTAAATTTTATGCTGACGATGACCACCTTTCTTCATTTCTTAAGGCTGTCCATCAGGCATAGAGGATTTTTTTTCTGCAATAAATACTTTTTAATGACTAGTCTAGTTTTATTCAAAGGTGATTCATAACCATAAACCACATAAGGTTGTTTTGCTTGTCATGGGTGCTAGACAAGTCCCAAAAAAACCATGTAATTTTGAAGACCAGGTCTTTGATTTCACTGAATAAGATTACAGTTTGAAAGCCTTAGGCAGATACTTCAGAATTTATAAGTGTACACAAAGAGGATAAAAAAAATTCAGAGTTAAATGACTCAGATTTCCATCTCAAGAAAAACTAAGCATATTTGTTTGCTGTTTGCCTTCTGATTATAATTACTTTTTAATTGACTACAAAAGATTAATGAATGGAGACCTGTATCAGAAAAAAAAAAGTCTCTTTCTGGACATAAATCCATGGCCTTTACTTCTTTATGGATAGCATCTTGCTTATCTGTAAGAATTTGTCAATTTCTCAGTTCTGATTTGTTGGGAGGTATCAAGAATGCTTGTTCTTTAATCCCAAGCTACTTACAAATGTTCAAAGATAATGGGCATGAGCCTACTCTAGTAATCACACTAGTTAAATATAGAGGGATCCTGCACCTACACCTCACACCTCTATTAATACCTCCACCTGCATTTTACCTCAGATCAACTGTATTACAGCTTTTATTCCCATTAAGGGGTAATTTCAGATTAAAACAAACTGGAAGATGCTTTTCAACTGTGGGAGTATGGTCTGAGAAGAGAATAGCTCAGTTTAGGTCAACTAGACAACAATAACATAAAATGGACAATATTTAGAGTTCTTGATTCAGACAGCTACATGATTCCACTTTTTGCACCCACTTCTTTTACTTCCTTCAGGGTGAGCTTTTTGACCTGAGGATATAAATGATGTTTCTGCTCCTGCACAAGTCTTCTGCTCTGGGAAAGGAGTCTCACTTTGTGGGTACTCTGGGAGTATCTAATGGCATAGGTAATCAAAAAGCAGGGACTAAGGGGTTCATGGTTGTCTGGCCTCAATCCCTACCATGGCTTTTGGGATTCCTTTAGGCTTTGCATTATCCTTGTGTTACATTTTCATTTTCCATGGCTGAATATATAATGGATTTGCTTGGCATGGACATTGAACATAAATGATCCTAATTTTCTGAAGTCAACTGAATAGTTAAATCTCACTGTGATCAATATTGTTTTTTTTCCCTCCTATATGTATAGTTTCAATAATAATATTTGTTAAACAGTTTATTTTATTATCCAAAAAAGATTTTAAATATTAAAAAAAAAATTAATCCCTTATTTTGAAGAACTTGTCCTTGACATGTTCACTTGATGGGTACATGTAATCATCTCATAATAAGCAAACAGACTAATATTTAGAGCTACAAAACACTGAACTCTTACTTCTTCATCATCATAAAGGCTTCTGATGGAGCATTTTGTCAAGTACTGGATTTCAAGAAAGATGCAGAGCTGTTGGACAGAATGTAGCAAGATTGATCAGAGGTCTGAAAAACGTGATTTGCATGAAAAGATTGAAAGCAGTGTTGTTACTTAATCTGAAGAGAAGACTTTGGGAAACAAAATTGTTTTTAAAGATATAAAAGGTAAATGCAAATATGAAGGGATTAAATTGTATTTGTGGAGATAGACAAGAGGTAATGATCTTAAGATGCAAATTTCAGTTAAATCCTGGAAAAACAAGCTGGGAATAGTGATGATAAATACACAGAGTCTCCTCTTGCCTTGGAGAGGCTGCAAAAAATGCTGAGGGATGTTAAGAACAGATAAGACTGATTTGACAAGAGTGACAAAGCCCTAGGACAGGAGTTTTCATCTGGTTGGCTTTGTACAGGTCAGTGATATAGAACTTAGTTTGTCATGTGATCATTTTTGGTCCTCAGAGCCTAGACTCCTGCAGATTCATACACTTGTTTGCAGCCCATGTCTTCACTGTTTCCCTCCTATCAACGTGTGTAACCTGCACCAGTGCTACTTCCCTGCGCTGTTGCTGAAATGCTCATGAACATGTCCATTGACATGTTCATGAGCATTTCAGCAACAATGTATGAACATGTCCATTGACATCCTGAAGAAATGGCTTTCTTTTTTTCCTGTCTGATTTAGTTGACACTGGCCTTCTTTTTCTACTTAACACAATTTTATCCCTCTCTCTGAAAAGTCTCATTCCTGATGTGGCTTTGCACACCCCCCCACCCTCCCACCATTTTATTACCTTTATATTTCTAAAAAAAATCTCTGCTGAAAATATATTCTCTACACCATTTCTAGCTGAATTTAAATTCTGTCTTTGTTCTCTAGGTATAGAAATATAATATTTCACTTTATAAATTATTTTATTATTGTTTTTATTAAAATCACTGAATCACAGAATTAACCAGGTTGGAAAAGACCTCTAGGATCATTGAGTCCTGCTTATCACCTTACCCTTCTAATTAACTAAACCATGGTGCTAAATGCCTCATTCAACCTCCTCTTAAACACCTCCAGGGATGGTGACTCCACCACCTCCCTGAGCAGCCTGTTCCAATGGCCAAACTCTCTTTCTGTGTAGAACTTCTTCCTAACGTCCAGCCTAAACCTGCCCTGGCGCAGTGTGAGACTCTGTCCTCTTGTTGTCACTGGATGCCCGGGAAAAGAGACTAACCCCACGTAGCCACAACTTCCTTTCAGGTAGTTGTAGAAAGCAATAAAGTCTCCCCTGAGCCTCTTCTTCTCCAGATTGAACAACCCCAGCTCCTTCAGCTGCCAGGCCCCTCACCAGCCTTGATGCCCTTCTCTGGACACATTCAAGCACTTCAACATCTTTCTTAAATTGAGGGGCCCAGAGCTGGGCACAGTACTCAGGGTGTGGCCTAACCAGTGCTGAGTACAGGGGCAGAATGACTCCCCTGGTCCTGCTGGTCACACTATTCCTGACAGTTTGCTCTATGTTGATGAAAAAAACGTGGAGTTACCATTGTTCAACAGCGTTGAACAAAAAGTTGTCAATTGTGTACAAAATCAATGACAAATTTGGCCCTTGCCATATAAAAGTTGTTTAGAGTATCCTCGCATGTAATATGCAAGGATGTTTACTGTCCTTCACAGACATTTTATTTTCTTCCGTGATATTCTCCCATGTGAGGATGTTTATAAGCAGGCATGTAACAGATAACGTTCTTCATTAGTGTTAGATATAGAAAATCTGGCTTTTATTACTGATTCAATGGAGAGAATGAGAGAGCAGAGTGTACATTAAACAATAGATCTATACAAGAACAAAGAGTTTTTCATCATTCTTGTAGGCATATTTTCAGTTCAGCAATAGAAAGAAATAAAATTTTTCAGAAGTTCTTTTGGTTTGAAGTTCTCTCATCTTTTTCTTACATTTTATCACACGTTGGTTATAAAATATGAAGAAGGTCATGGTGGAAATACTGATTTACTCAGAGAGTAAACAATTCAGAGTTGTATCTTCTAAAATACATAAAAAGATTTGAGCATAGATATTTTACAGCATGAGGGTGTCTAATTTCCATTGATTTTAACTCCCTCAAGGAGATTCAATGGGATTTTATGTACTGAATTCCTTAAAAATATTTGTGTAGTCTGAATGGAGTGGACCCAAAACACATTTGTGCTTTACGATAGAAACAGATTGTTGTATTGTTTCTTGTTCACCCCCTCCAGTTTCTTTAATGCTTCAGCTCTTTTGCAAGTAGGATGGTTAAACAATGGTTATAATAGAGACTATATAAAGTTCATTTTTCTTGGATTTATTTGGATCTGTGTGCCATTTTGCAAACAGCTTAGTCCTGATGGGCTAGGAGTTACCTGAACAGGTTTCAGTGAGGTAAGCTAGTATATGAACACGCCCACATAGCTCCTTAATGATAAGTGCTTATGTGCATGGTCACTTGGGATAAAGGAAAGAAAATAAGTGGAAATTATGTTCCAGAGGAAAAAGTACAAACCACCTCACATGCAGTGTAAGTTAAGAATATGGAATGATTGGCAGTAACAATGGTATGGATGACATACTCTGAATTTATGGTGTACTTTATGTCACAGGGGACTGTTGTTGCACATATTACCTTTGTGTACTAGAAAACAATGGCAGATGATGCTGAAATGAAAATTAATGGGTGGACTAGGCAGGAATTGTCAAATTTTCAAGGGTGCTATTTTTTTTTCCAAATCACAGAAAGAAAACAAACAGTATAAGCACAAGACATCCCACCCCTGCTTTTTGGCCCCAAAACATAAAAAAAACCCACCAAAAAACCAAAAACCAAACCCCAAAACATGCATTAAGTAACCTTCTTTTGGAAAGGTGGCTTAACAAAGTTGTTAAATGCCATAAAAAAAAAAAAAATCTTCTCTACTGCTAAAATCCTGTAAAAATGCTGCAGGTATTTCTAGTAGATATGCTTATGCTACTATACACAGAGCAATATCAGCACCCATATTTAACCAATGAAGCACTATATGCATTTGCTTACTTCATTTGAAATAGTGGCCCTGTTAAAAAACAGCAATAAAGCTATGTTTTAAAACATAGTTAACACAAGGTTTGACCCCAGCCTATTAAAGTAAATAATAGAATCATAGAATCAGTCAGGGTTGGAAGGGACCACAAGGATCATCTTGTTCCAATCCCCCTGCCATGGGCAAGGACACCCTGCCCTTGATCAGGCTGCCCACAGCCTCATCCAGCCTGGCCTTAAACACCTCCAGGGAAGTGGCCCCAACCATCCCCCTGGGCAACTCGTTCCAGAGCCTCACCACTCTCATGGTGAAGAACTTCCTCCTCACATCCAATCCGAATCTCCCCACCTCCACCTTTGCTTCATTCCCCCTAGTCATGTCACTACCTGATAGCCTAAAAAGTCACTCCCCAGCTTTTCTGTAGGCCCCCTTCAGGTACTGGAAGGCCACAATAAGATCATCTCAGAGCCTCTTCTTCTCCACACTGAACAGCCCCAACTCTCTCAGTCTGTCTCTATAGGAGAGGTGCTCCAGCCCTCTGATCATCCTTGTGGCCCTTCTCTGGACACGCTCCAGCATGTCCACATCCCTCTTGTAATAGGGGCTCCAGAACTGGACGCAGTACTGCAGGTGGGGTCTCACCAGGGCAGAATAGAGGGGGAGAATCACCTCCCTCAGTTTGCTGGCCACACTTCTCCTGATGACCAGGAGAAATGAAAATATTCCTGTAGCAACATGGAAAATGTGAAACTGGTGTCCTTTTCTTCTCCGGGTCAGTACATGGACATGTAAAGTATAAAGCACCTTCATAAAATCCATATCAACATTAATGTTGGAATTTTCTGGAATAGAATGATTATATTTTTTTTTCTCTCCAGATTTTATGTGTGTGATAGGTTGAGAGGAAATAAAAAATAGTTTGCCTGTTTGCTGTAAAATACCAATGGTCTTGGACACAGCCAATACTAAGAGTGTGCTTTATTCTCTAAAGACCTCACTCAATGCCTGCTGGAATCCATGAGGTCTCCCGAGCTGCCTCCCAGGTTCGTGGCAGACAGGCAGTAAATTAAATCGGCCAAGCCCACTCTTTCATGACTTCACTGCTAAGTTCAGGCCTTCCTAAGTAAAAGGCCAGTTGATGAAACCGCTTTGTTGCCAGTCACCTATTCTCTGCTTATCTCTCTCCCTGTTTAGTGGCTTTCAGTTCCTACCATTGCTGGAAAGACTGGAAGTATGTAATCCTTTTCCTTCAGAAGAATGGATCCCTTTCTCTTTGCCTGCGATATGTGTTAGTGTGATCCCTTCAAACACAGTTATGCTTATGGATGTTTTTATTTTCTTAGAGATGAGTTTAACAGGAGAGTTTTACCTGAAAGTGTAGATGCAATTAGTTTATTTTGGCTCACAGCACAGAAAGTTTAAGACAAAACAATAAATTAAAACTGACAGGATTCCTTCAGGCACTCTAATTTCTTTTTTTTGTTGTTTTGTTGTTGTTTTTTTCATATTTTTTTTAATGTTGTTTGTTTGTTTTTCAGGAGGTGGCAGTTGTAACATTTGCAAAATAATAAGTACAGTAAGTTGACATTGTGATATGATTACTTATGTAAGTGCTTAGACATACAAATACCTAAACGCTAATGTCATTATTGAGAGTCATGGCGGTTATTCCAGCCAAGTTAATAAAAGATCATTACTATAACTATCTACACAGGACTGAACATGATTGGGAATCCAAGATATGGGAAGTCTAACAATACAGAACACATTGAAACTGTAATCTTTGTGTATTTGTGCTCATGTGATTATTTTAACAATAAATCAGAAATAATTCAGTGGGTATTTGATTTGCAGGAGTAAAGAGAAAATTGTACAAGAAGATTTTGTTTCTCTTTTCCCTGTATTCCCCTCCCCTTCCTGTTTTCTCTGTTCAGGAAGCTAAACACAGTTAATTTAAACATGATTTCTTTGTAGTTTACATACTCCTGGATCTTAACACAGAGATGTAAATAGCTGGGTGTGAACTTACCAAGTATTATATTCAGCTGACACAAACAACCCAACCAGATAGTTCTAGGCAGATAACAAAGTCATTTCTGCACTGGTTGGGAATCAGAGCTCAGGTGATTGCTTTTCTTTAGGGATCCGTGATTTTTCCTCATCTTACCTTGCACCCCCTAGCCAGGACTTTTCCACAGTGCACGGCTATCATAGTTTCTTTTAATCCAGAAAAAACCTGCAAAAACTAGTCTTGCCAAGTTATGCCAGGACCAACAAATCTCAGTTTTGGCAAATAGGAGGAGAAATAAATAGCAAAATGAATTTCAAAGCAGTATCAGTGTGGATGCCTCACTGAATGGGCCTGCCTCCAACTTACTCATAGGATTTTTGGACAATATCTGCTCCAGGCTCTTTGATACAAAGAGAGTAGCTGTCCCTGAGTTACCCAGAACAATTGTGTCTGACACACCCACTAAAATGAGTGTTTCTTACTGAGGTCTAGAACTGGTACAATACTGGTCTGAACATCGAAGCACTCTGTGGAAGCCCCTCACTGAAATGGGCAGACACGCTCTGTGACCTGGTGGTTTCTGACAGAATTTAAGGATAGCAGAGTTGAGACACACTGCAATGCCACCCGATGTCACTGCAAGTGTTTCTAACCTCAGTGCCTAGACATAGCAGCACTGAGATAGAAACTGGATGCTTTTTTTTCACCCCTTCCCCCTCCCCAAAAAACAACCCTGTCACTGCCAGAGGAGGATCTAATATATCCATAAAGGATTCCTATATTACCCATATGTATTCCCAGATCCTTTCTTCCAGAACTCATTTTCTCCTGTTTGCATCAGCACTGAAAGCTGTGATCAGAGTTAGATTAGCTGTCTGATCCAGCTAAAATCCAACTGTTCCAAAACGAAAGAATACACTAATTTTCACAAGTCACACAGACACACATTTAATGGCTAATACTGGTGAATGAGAGGTAGTGGTAAGACAAAGACAAAGATGGGACCTTCCAGCAGCAGCACACTCTGAGCTCAACATAACCCACTTGTGAAACTTCATTCTATGTGCCAGTTACTGAAATTCAAATAAGGGAGACAGCACATTCACCCTTTTAGGCTAACACTGGGATGGAGTCAAAGTTGTCATAAAGTTAAATTCTCTTTTGAGACAGAAAACCCATCATCACCAGCTTGCAAAGCTGCTCACCATCCTCAGCAGTCCTGTTGATTATGATTTCACAGCCTCCATGGTGGGAGGAATGAAGCCTTTCCTTTTTAGCTCTGCAGCCAACGCATAGTCTTTCAAAATCAGATGGATTTAGCATAGGTCTGTCTTCACTGACAGTTTGTTTGTACACTGTGTTTGCTTATGACAACGAGGTATTGGAGAAAGGTGTTTGAAGCTGGGTTATCAGTGATTATCAGTGCGTAAGGGCATTACAGAACAGCTTGTAACAGGCTTTCTCAGTCAGTGGGATCTGGCCTGGAGCATCAACAAGACATCAACGGACCCTGACACTTGCCTTCTTCTTCTGTAAATGAAGAAGGAAAACCCGCGTATGACTTTGATGTCCACCTCAGCCCTAACAAGAGCACCTCTCACTCAGCTGACCACCACTGCAGTGGTATCGCTAGCCAGCAGGGGCAGTGGTGACACAGGTAAAAGGTCTAAAAGAGGCTCCTTTTCCTCATCTCTTTCACTCCTGCTCTACTATCTCACAAGTCTCTGGTGACTGGTTAGTTTTGAAAATAGATGTGCAGGAGCAGATGATAGAAAGGAGGTTGAAGCTCTCACCTTCCTCACAAACAGATCTCCAAAGCTCCAGGCTTCTGATCATGTTGTAGTCACACCCAAGCTTGTGATACTCAACTTCCTGCATTTCTTTCCCCATGAAATCTTCAGGCTTTTTGAAGCTCTCTGATTCATGAGTGCTTCCAAGGTTCTAGTTCCTTCTGACTCTCGTAGACACCTTTCCACAATTAAATAAGCCTAGCAGAGAGAACACACCACAGCACTGAAACATGTAAGAAAATTGCTACAGGTTCATATATCTTAATGATTGAATGCTTCATTAATAGTCTACATGCCTGAAGATTGGACTAGATCCCCATTGAGCTGGCAAATTTCTGTGTAGAAATCCCTGGCACCACATTTGTTTATCTTAGTAGACAATTTGTCTCATTGTCTCTAACACTGATGAAACCACAAATAGTGCTCCAAGATCATTTGCCTCGATAAAAATAACAACAAATGTAAGAAGCTCAGATATGTAAGCTGCAATGCAATCCTTATCAGTGGCACCCAAAACCGAACTGGAACCATTAGCTTTCAAGGACATACTATTAAAATAGATTCGCCACCTCAACAAGATAAACCTGTCCATAATAGATATTTGCGTCCATGGAGAAATCACCTTGATCTTGAATGCAACCTTTCAACAAATTAGGAAAAAAAAAAAAATTGCCCTGTTTTCATACAAGACATTAAGATGCATAAGTAAAGATAGGAAGTTGAGTTTTCTAAAACTTGTGCACAGGTGCTCCTATTTAGAAGTGAAATGACTTAATTTCACTGCTGCTTAGTCCTTCAGCTTCAATGTGAAACTCTACAGGACTTTCTACTACAAAACACACAAGGACATCCATGCAATTATTTTATGCAAAATAATTTTTGTGCATTGATCTTACAGCCTCATTCAAGACAGTTTTCTCAACTGTCCCCAGTTAGACAAAGCACATGTATTCACTCTTAATTAAAGTTGCAGCTGTCCTTCCTAGTTCTTTCAGGTGTGGCTCAATGCATTTATTGTCCCAGTGTCTCCTTCCTGCACCAGCCATGGAGCAATGGCCAGTGACTGAGGTAGCACACTTGATTATCTGCTCCAGAGTGTGTGGTCAAGTAACATTTTAATCAATGATCTCCAAAGTTATTACAGTTCACAGACGATGGTCTTCATTGATGTTTGGTTCTTCAAACTAATTGTCATATACTATGTCAATTATGTAAAAATACTTGTTCTACATCTCTGACAGCACTCATTTGTATTTCTCATCTTGGACTATACCCTATCCTGAGTTACATTACTTGTGTTGTGGGTTGGGTCAAATGTCATTGAAACTATGGGTGTAACCATTACCTTCTTTTAATGGAGCTGTAAGAAACAGTTAAGCTGCTTTATGAAGTAACAGCGACCTCTGCCCCAAACAAAAGCATATCGTATTGTTCAAAATTTCAGCACATCCATAAGCTGCACAGGCTGAATGGCGTAGGGAAGAGCTCTGCCTGACTTGTTTTTAACAGAGAAGTATGTGAATATTGTGTGTATGTGTGTGTGTGTGTAAGAGGGAAAGAAAAACTCCACAGGAACAAAACTCCACAAGAGAAAAAAGATAGAGCCTAAACAGTACTGAGACTGTGGCCATCAGAAAAAAAAAAAAAAAAAAAAAAAAAAAAAAAAAAACAAAAAAAAAAAAAAAAAGACCAAAAAAACTAGAAAGGAAGTGTTCGTGCTAAATACTTGAATATTCCTATACTCAGGGAACTGAGACTTCATCTTTGTAAATAAACAGGTTTTATCAGAGACATCTGATTAAATTTGAAATTTCTCTTTCTAAAAGGAAAAAACCTCACAAGACCTCAAACTTTGGTTAAGTGTGCAGGACAAAAGGTATGAGATAAATTCCTAATGACCCGAAATCAGGAGAATTGCACAAGATGTAATCCAATATGGATTTTGCCCCAATGTTCAACGCTTATTTCTCCCCACTTCTTACATGAACACATAAACATATGGTGAAAAAAAGAGAAAGTGATACGAAGGGGAGAGAAAGGGAGACTGGAAAGAGAGCATATAAACCTTCTAATTTTTTGTATGTGCTCTGTAATTTTATAATCTAATAATGATTGTTTCTTGACATAGTATTTTTAAAGTAAATGAAACAACAGCAATAAATAATAATTCAAGGTTTTTTATTTGACATAGATTATATAGTTCTGGCTATATAGATTCCTGTGTTATTCATAAGACAGTTTAGCATTGTGTTTATGTTGCAGAAGGATTGTATTATAGCATTGCAGTAGATTAGATTTCTTTGTATTATTCTATTTTTATATATATGTGGTTGCTGTATTATGCATTTTCTTAGTACTATCTTACAAACAGATTGGGACATATCTTCTTTTCTATTGTGTGAGTAAGCGCCCGCCACAGTATGGATTTAAATGCAAAATTAAATACTCAGTATCCCAGGCTTAGAAAATAATTGGTGTTATGTTACTGAATTGTAATTCTGCCTACAGTTGTACCTACCTACATCCAGCTTTTACAGAAAATGCAATTAAAGACATGGATTGCTAAGAAATGGGAATTATTCTTCAAAAATCATAATGACAAAACTTTGCACATCTCTGGCCTCATGTGCTGTACTTGAGCTTTGCTGAGAAGAGCTTCTGATGATGCTTTTACGTTTTTCACACAATATGCTGTGTAATGTCTAAGTATGTTCTCAACTCAATTGGCATCTTTGCTTTAGGTCTCTGTGCCTTTGTGTCCTAAAATTGTAGATGTTTAATCCTTGCATTTGTTTTGTGACTTGGAGTAACTTATATGCTCTTACTTTCTGTGAGACACCTAATAGCAAGAGGGACTAGTATTTTATTAAGCAATATACCATTATTCAAGAGGTAATGCATCTTAGCAGAAAGCAGATTCTAACACCAGAGTTCTATTTGTCAAATTTGGTGCTTACAAAAGTAGGGCTCATAAAATGGACTAAATCCAAGTACAATGTGGGCAGGTGCTGTACACATTTCCCCTCCCAGATTCTCCCAGTCCCACTTCATCTCAGTTTGTTGTTGTTTTTACAACATACCTCCTTACAGCAGAAATGTGTCTCTATTGTGTGGACAAACATTTGCTGAGTTCTGATATGAAACTTCCACATTTTTTTTTCCCCCTATGCAGGGTCTGAAATGGGATTTCTACAGGTGAGAACCTGATGTATCTTTCCACCCCAGAGAGTGAAGAAGCAGAGCATCAGATCTTGTTGCCTGTTTTTACTATCCTCTGCTTGCAGAAAGCACACATAGCACGCAGTGAAAACCCATTTCTAAGGACTCCGGCTAAAGACATAGTTAAGAGTATTCAAACAAAGGCGTAACAGGGACATAGACATAGACAGTATTCTTAGCCTATTTTGTGGTCCTCAGTTACTGCCATGTAACTGTAAATTAAATACGAATCCTGTGATCTCTGAATTGAATTAATTTGCACCAACCAGGTTCATCCAAATAGCCTTTAGAACAAAATTTGTGCATTTTGTATGTATATATTTATAATAAAAATGTAAATGGGAAAATCAAAGCCTGGTAGCTTTTGCTCATAATACTTCACTTGAAGCATACAGGCAGAGAGTAAACATTGGTGGGGGAAAAAAAAAAAAAAGTATTAGTAGCTCTAGGAAGCATGGAGTGTTTAATATCCAGATTAAATACTGGTGGAGCTTGAGCTCCTTTTCTGTCAGTCTATCACCTGCTGTTGTGAAAGACTCCTGTCACATATCTCCTGACCAATTATGTCTGCAGTAGCTTTGGAAGAATCCTCTATCCGGCTGCTCACGGTGCTGTGGGCTATGAACAGGAGACTGCCCTGAATTATTCTCAGGGTAAACCCTTTATGGGTTTTAGAAACAATTAACTTATCTATTTTCTACTAGTCCAAAAGCTTTATGGATAGCACAAATGTAAATTTATTTTAACCTCAAATCCAATGTATAATTTTTGTGGAACTGGAAGTAGGGAACCAGTGTGATTGGAAGATACATTTCAATTAATTCTTCCTCAGACGCTTTATCTGTTCGGCATCAGAACCTTTTATAGTGTTAAAATTAACAATTATGCAGCTGATGGCTGGCTGAAACCACAGGGGATCTGGAAAGGGCCTCAGATAACACAACATGTATAAATCATTCAGGAGAACAATTCATGAAAGAAAAGTTATCTGTGTTTTGGATGACATTGGAAGAACTAAATAGGAGTCAATTTGAGGAAGGGACATTTTGCTCCATTGTCCAGCCTGCCTTTTTTTCTCTCTCTCTCTCTTTTTTTTTTTTTTTATTGTGTTGTAATATACATTTTCAAAATTAATTAACCATTAACAGCAAGATAAATGTTTCTTCTTGTATTAGGGAAATGCTGGCCTCAGCGGTGAAAGATTATTTCACATGAGCAGCACTCTTCAAGAAAGCTGTTGCCAGATAAGGTGGTGACTGTACTTTGAAGAGGAACAATGAGAAGTGACAGACAAGACCATGTTTACCAAACTGAATAGAGGACTCGCAGGTTTCCACTCACTGCTCGGTTACCTAAGCCCAGGGAATCAAGGCTGGAGTGCTGTTTCATCAACCCGGATCAGTAACAAAGTAGTAACTACTTTAGAATATAATAACATACTGTGAAATCTTACTCCAGGTGGTAATTAATAAATTTTTTTTTTTTTTTTTTTTTTAAATGAAAAGCTTAAAAATCCCACATTATTGGAACCACTCTTATGCTTTATGTGTTTGGCAGCGGTGGAGTATTTTTTGCCTTGTGACTTTTCAACATTCAGACTTCTGATTACAGGTGGGGGTGTGAATGCAGCATGACTTGAATATGAAATCCTTCTAAATCAACCACGCCAGAAATGTAGAAATAGGAAGAAGATGTTCTTGTTCTGCAACTTAGAGAAGATTGAAATTTGGCAGCCACCCTGTACACAGAATGGCATGGGAGCCACACATCATGTGTGCAGGGCTCTTAAGCACAGCCCTGGAAGAAGCTAACTCATGGAGCATCATATCCACCTCATCTGGAAAAGGCCACTGGAAACAGGAATATTTTCCAATTTTAATTAATTCTAACACTGCCAAATTGTACTTCAAGTATAGGGTAGGACAAACTGTGCTCACCACATTGCTTGTGACCGTTGATAAAGTGCCCAAATTGTATTACTTCTATGCTGTGCAAACATATGTGATGCTATATTCCCAAACCTGGACTACTAGACAAGTATTACTTATATGCAATTGGAAGTGTAAGTTTTCAGTCATAATAATCAGTGATATTTATACATAGTGTAATTCCTATTATTTTATTTTTTTCTCATCTGCACTTGTTTTTACATGTGAACTCTATACATCTTCAGGCTCTAGCAACAGTATTTGTTGGAGAAAGGTTCATAATAGATGTTTAATTTATATTACACATTAAGTTTATATCCACAAATATAATTGACTAGAACATGTAACCATCTTTTCTTTTTCATCCAGATCCAAATCTATCAAATACAAGCTTTATGGAACACCGATGCGGAAAATATTTAGTTCAAATAAAATGTTTTCATTAACTGTCAGAAAGATATTTGCTAATATGTGGAGGAGAATCCTTTCTGTTAATTTTGACATACATACAGTGATTGCAGAGTGTGTTTTCTCTTGACCGTTAGTAGGTTAGATTAATCTAGACGTGCTACAGAAGTAATAGAGAGCTTTGTTATTTACATTATCCAGAAGATCTTTAGAGAAGTCTTGGAAAAGGTACATTATCCGTTATACTACACAATGATATCTTAATAGTGGCCAATAGGGCACACACATGTAGATCTAATGTTTGTTGAAATACATTTGTCTCCTGATGGCCTAGAAATGTACAAGGTCGAGATTCTTTGTTGTCTACCTGGTGCCACAAAGAAAGTGTTGATCAGGGACCAGCTCAACAAGCTTTACCCCCCCAAAAGTCCTTGTATGCTTGGGCAAGTTTCTGATTTGTTTCTTTACAAGCTTCAGGAAACTAAGTTTTGAAAGGGCATTTCTAGGTTTTGGTTTAAGTAATTGATTGGCTGGAGAACTCCTAATGAGGCATTTAAAATGGTAACATCACCTCCAACCCTGCCTCTTTCCTCTTCTAGAAGTTACCACATATGGAGCAAGGATGGTTGAAGCGAATGTGCCAGCTTCTCACCTTTAGCAGTTTAAAGACTGATGTGTTAGTATAAACCTTGACTGATGGATGCTCATCTCACTATGTCAAGTTGAAGTTGAGCTGCTTTCAGTGTTCATTCAGTAGAGGGAAACCACAAGCAGATGTATGGCCAAACTGCTGGTACCATTGCTGAATACCAGACAAGCCACCCATCAAACATCTCAGGTTTCTTGAAATGCAGTCCTTGCTCTAGACTCTCCTCTATTCAGACAGAAACTATGCTTAGTTCTCTCTGTTGAAAAATTGTGATCATGAAGCACCTCCATTTAGTTCTGTAAGGAGTGATTAATAAAATTGGGCAAAAATCCAACTGCAACTTTGTTTCACTAAAAATGCCAGCTTAAATCAGCTGACATTTGCAATATTATAGGGGTTTTCTTAGAAAATATTTTTCAATTTAAAATTTAAATATATATTTTAAAAAACCCACTCTAAAAATGTGTTTTCAAATCTGTATTTTAATTATATTCTTAATGTGAACAAAGCCTGAAAAGAGAATTGACCATTCTGCTGTGAGTAAAATGAGCTTTTCTCCATATTTCTCAGAACTACTTGCGCAATGAAAAATTAGTTCTTCTAAAACTTCTATTCAGTAGTTATTCTCACAGATCATATTTTAATTTGTGTACCAATTCATATAGTCTGAAACCCTAAAAAAGAATGGTTCTCTAAAAGAAGCCTCAGAAAAAAAAATATCCTCGCATAACCTCAAGCACCAAAGACAGGAGAGGCAAAAGTTGGCTGTAAGGAGAGCAGACAGGGGATGATAGAAGGAAAGGAGGCTATGAAGTAAACTTCTCCTTGTGTGAGAGTAGGACCTTCACTGTTGCTGAAGTCACTGAGTATTTTATGGATAAGCCATGGTTTATACACGTGATTGGTTACTGTAAAGCATTTGTAGAACACTTGGAAAACACAAAGTGCTGAGTATTGCTCTCCTGGATAACGGCAATGGTATGGAACTCGGCAAAGCTGGATTGCTGCTTCTTGTGAGTGCTGAAAGAAGGACCTGTGTCCTTGACAGGAAAACTAAAGATCCTATATAGAGACAGACAGTACTGTCTGTCTGGATGCTCACAAGCCACTTTCCAGAAAAGACTCCAGAACATGAAATGCAACTCAGGTAAAATGTAGATTTAGAGTCCAAAGTTGCTATTGTGAAAAGCTCTGCTAAGCCAATTGCCCCAGTTTGGAACCATGAGCAACCCAGGGCTGGAGGACAGAAATGACATTTACTCCTTCTGAAGAGTAAGAATGAAGGTACTACACACTGATAGGAAGTTTAAAGAGAGATTCTATTTACAGGTTTGAATGGGATGTTAGGAGAATGTTCTTTACAGTGAAGGTGGTGAGACACTGGAACGGGTTGCCCAGGGAGGTTGTGGCTGCTCCCTTCCTGGAGGTGTTCAAGGCCAGGCTGGATGAGGCCTTGAGCGACCTGTTCTAGTGGGAGGTGTCCCTGCCTATGGCAGGGGATTGGAACTGGATGATCTTTGAGGTGCCTTCCCACCTAAAGCATTTTATGATTCTATGATTCTATATATAAAAAAGGCAATCAGGTAGAACGAATACATCCACAAGATAAGCTAAGCCCTATCAGACTAAATCTATCTAGAATCCTCCACCCCTTCCACCCCCAGCAGGCCTGAGGGTAGGCCAAAGCTGCCCTCCCCAGCTTAGCCCTACGAGGCCTCAGCAGGCTGCATGGCGCAGCTCAAAATTCCCTGCCAGCTAGAAGCCATCTCCCACACACAATCCATGAGGTAAGAAGGGACACATGCTCTGCCCAGAGAAAAAGAAGTGAAGGGATGTGGTGGTTTAAGCAGTTACCTGCCCCCCCCACCTTTCATAAACCCTGGCTAGGACTCAGAAAACACTGGAAGTTCATAAATGAAGCTTTATATTTACAGCAATGCAGAATATACAAGCAAATATTTACAAGGTATAACAGATATTTACAGATATATACAATGAAAAGGTAATACAGACACCACACCCCTCCTGGAGGCCAAAATCCCCACGAGGGGTAACCAACCACCCCCTACCACCTTTTCCCCCCTTCCCCAGTCTTATCTCACCACCTGTTGATGCTGCAGATAAGCTGAAGTAGATCAGCCAGGGGGGTTAGTAGTAGAAAGAAGTTAGTAGTTTTACTCTGAATTAGCTACCAAGACAAAGAGAAAAGGAGACCATGCAAAGAGAAGCAACTGCAGCCAGAGTGGTCAGTAACCGTCTGATATCTGTGTTTTGGGTACAGTACTTTAAAAACAATTTTTTTTATTTCTCAGTAAAGGTCTGGGTGAAGTGACCTACTGTGTTTACCTTTCTCAGCCAATAGTCTAATTTCTCACTCAAGTTCTCCAATTAGTTCAAACCAGCACAAGAGAGAAGAGGCAGGGAGGTAAAGGAGTGACATCAGCCAGACACTGCCTTACGAGCTATGATACCAGAAAACGGAATAAAGTAACAATATTACAATATCCTGGGATGCCCAAGTCCACCCCCTAGGACAGGCCTCCATCTTTATAGCTTTCTTAAGGGAGCCTGGGACCCCCTCAAACTACCACACCAATGTTCATAACTGGTTCAGGCCAGCCTGGGTACGTCACTGACTATTCAAGTACCACACTTAAAAAAACCCCAAAGGTCATGCAGCGATAGCTGCTGCTCTGACTAGACCCCCATGCTTATAAATATGTAATTTCTGTTAGTTTGATATGTTTCTTGGAGCACTGAAAACCCTTGCTCACTTTCCTTGGAGTACTCTTGAGGCAGGATGCAGTAGAGTGGGCAGAAAGGTATTGTCGCTTTGTTGACTGGGAGCTCCTACACTGTGCAAAGAAGAATTTGGGATTCACTGGGCTGGAAAGGACAAAGAGCTGCACATATTCCAGTCAGTGGTCAGGACCTCAGTTTGGCTTTGGTAGAGGGAAAACAGAGACTTTTGTCCTTGCACCTTCCCACATAGTGTATTTTATGCAATGTACGTTTAATGTACAGTGCAAGAATGGCAACTGATAGGAAAAAAAGTCAAGGATCTCTCCTATCAAGTCTCATAACCACGAAGCTGCAGAGTGCTGCAGTATTTGGAGTTTCTCTACAAGAATCTTGCAATGTTCTCCATGCTGGTTGTTTTCTACACAGGAAAAGGAAGGTGTGAAACTAGCCCACAGTTTTTGCAAAGTAGCAGAATAAACCATATCTGTAGCAAGTATCTTTAGAAGGCAGGATGCATACCCAAAGCACTCAGAGCGAAAGCTGTTAGTCTTCTTGCTAGTACTGCCACCCACTCCCATGCCTCTTGTACTCCTGCTGGAAAGTGGCCCAGCTTCAAAAGGAAGTTTTTAATTTAAATAATGTGGGGCATGTTACTCTAAATAGTACCGGAGTCAAACACGTCGGAGTATGCGTTACCGCGTACCTTAACTTGCTGCATGTGTTTTCATTTTGAATACAGTCCACAAGGAGATGGTGAGATTTAATCTAATGGAGTTAAAATAATTCCTTCCAGAATTTTGAAACATCTGGCCCAAATCACTCGACTCTTGAAGACACTTCCTAAAAATAAGGTTGATTTTGATGAGCTGGCATTTTTCGACAGAAGCAAGAAAATTTGCGACCATCTCTAATTCCCTGTGAAATGGGGAGATTATCACTTTCCACGTGTGTGAGGTTCTGTCCTTGTGGTACTGCAGTGACACTGTGGTGGGCACAGACCACCTCTGTCTCTGCATTGTTGCGGGGAATGTGCCCACAGAATTTGGACCACTACCTTGATGAGGGAAGGGGGAGAATGACAGGTGTGTATTAGCTGCACAGGGTTTTAGCTGTAAAGTTGCTTCAGAAGGAAAAGTGTGTACGGAACATTTTATTAAGGAAAGTGGTGTTATAAATCATTCCATAAAGAGAAGAAAAGCCTTCTAATTGCATCCTTTATCTTCCAATGTGATGAATTTTGTAACAATCTGCATATCAGGTACCTTGTCTGTATTTCAGTGCTAAGAGGATTCTGTTGACACATATTCAGCTTCTGTTACTTCTCTTTGACACATCACATAGTTATTTTCTTTTTAATCTCTGAAGAGCAGAAATATTGTGAGCTCTTTGATTGTGCCCGTATGGATAGAAGCCATCCCTAAAGAGATGTATATTGCAGTTGGCAAGATAGAAATCACATACTGTATAAATATAGAGGTGTTTGTGTGTCAGGATGCTGGCAGGTGCTTTGAGGGGAAAAAAACCCTACTCTGTCGGATGCTAAAAGCGTCCTTCAGATATGCCATTTACAACTCCTCTTTTCTTGATGTTTTTCTGCCAGTCTTCAAATTGTCATTAAGGATATATATAACTGCCTGTCCAGATGTTGTACAGAAGTGCCCTGAGAGACAAAGGGCAGTTCTTGCCATGTTCCTAGTGAAAATGATGCTGTTAGGAATTTGTTTCAGGGTGAGGTTTTTTTTTGTTTGTTTGTTTTTTTAAACAATCACTCCATTTACTAATGTCGACACTTGTTTATTTGTACAGGAACTTTGTTCTCTACCAACATTGTGGCTTGAAATTGCCTTGCTGCGTCTTTGAAGCATAGTAGTCATCCCTTTCCAAACCACAGCTCCAAGTAGCTGCTCCTTGGACTACTGCTTGTCATTTCCTCTCTCCCTGTTTCTTCAGTTTTTTTGATTTAATGAACTTCCTTCTAGCTGGCTGCAAGTTCACAGGTTTCATAGTGTGGCTTAGTGGGGCTACTTTTCTTTAACCCTGCAGCACAAGAATTGTGTCTGGTCCTATGGAAAGCTCCGGACAGCCTCATCTTCTTCAAGAAA
This sequence comes from Psilopogon haemacephalus, assembly GCA_013396835.1. Taxonomy (NCBI): domain Eukaryota; kingdom Metazoa; phylum Chordata; class Aves; order Piciformes; family Megalaimidae; genus Psilopogon; species Psilopogon haemacephalus. The sequence goes on from VWZI01022986.1 coordinate 99,273, forward strand.
TCTTCATCCTCCCTACCCGAGAGGGCATTCAACAGAATATGCCATCAGGGATAGCCACTTATGCAGAAGGGCATGGGAATTAAGATAATAACTTGTGTTCTGCAGTAGTGGCCCCCCATGGCATGGCCCCCAGCACTTGCTTGAGCATCTACCCCAGTACATCAGAAGCCTCAGCACAGACCAAGCTTCCAGAGGAGGATGGAGCTGTCTGAGGCTGGGACTTCCAGGGTGCCTGGGACCCCTCATTGAGGCTGGGGCAGCAGGAGGTGGACTCCCTCCCTGGCCCCAGGAGGTCTGTGTCACCAGGTGGAGGAGCTGCAAGAGATAAGCAGCCTGGGCAGCATCAGAGATGATGAAAGCAAGCTGTCATAATCTGTCTGGGAAATCAGTGTGTCGGGGTGCCTATCAAGTGCTTGCTCAGCATGGGGATCAAACAGGAGGAATTAGAGGTCTGTACAGGTTGTGCGGGGCTACAGCCTCAGTGGAGTCACAGGAAGACATGATGGGATAGTTCACATGACTGAAGTGCTGCAGTGAGTGAATATGGGCTCTTTGGGAAGTTTAGGCCAAGAAGGTAAGGAGAGGGAGTTGCACATTATTTGAGAGCACAATTGGAGTGCTCTTTGCTTGGGCATGAATGGTGAGCCAGCTGGGAGTTTATCCATTAGGATTAGATGGCAGACCAAGGGTAGGTCTCTGCCACAGATCACCTGAACAGGAAGGAGTAGATGAGATGCCTTCTTCAGATAAGTGGAAAAAGCCTTGCATTTCACAAAATGGCTAGATAGTTGAGGTTAGAAGGGACTTCTGCAGGTCATCAAGTTGCCCTGCTCAAGTAGAGCTGCCTAGAGCTGGCTGCCTTTGTAGGACCTTGTCCTTGAACCACTCCGATATCTGCCACTCAGTGGGAAAGTGACAAGCTGGAGAAATGGGCTGATAGGAACCTCACAGATTTCACGAAGAGGACGTGTGAGGCTCTGCATCTGCAAAAGAAGAGTCCCATGCATCAGGGACAGCCTGGAAGCTTGACCATCTGGGAAGTACCTTTGTAGAAAAGGATCCAGGGATCTTTGTGGACATTAAGTGCATCACCAACCGATAATGTGTCCTTGTGGTGAAGAAAGCCATCAGTATCTTATGAAGCATCCTAGCTGAAGGAGACGATCCCTCATTTGGTCATTAATGGAGACATCACACCTGGAGTTCTGAATCCATTTCTGGGTTCACCAGTGCAAGAGATGTGGACACACTGGAGAGACTCCATCAAAGGCCTGCAAGGATGATGAAGAGTGTGAAACACCTCTCCCACATGGAAAGGCTGTGACTTTGTCTGTTTAGATTGAAGAAGAGAAGGCTGAGGGCGTACCAAAGGGGTTTTGAGCATACCAAAATACCTGAAGGAAGGGTGCAAAGAGTAAGCCCTGTTCAGTAGTGCACAGTGAGAGGACAAGAGGCAATAACTGCAAACTTAAACACAAGAAATGTGGTTTAAACCTAAGAAAAAAACTTTTGCACTGCAAGAGTGTAATAGGTTTCTCAAAGACATTTACTTTCCAGCTTTGGAGGTGTTAAAAATGTAACTGGATAAGGTCTTGAGCAAACTGCTGTAAGTGACCCTACTTCAGCTTTGGAAGAAAGGATGACAAGATAGAAAGGTAGAAAGATGAAATGGTGCTTTGATCAAGTTAGTGTCCTTCCAGAAAAGGAGTGTGTATATATATGGATACATATACTGAGGATTTTATAAATTTTACTAGGTGGAATCAACAGGAGATTTGAAATAAATGGAGGAGATACCCCAGGGAAGCAATCCAACCCATATGTCTCAAGTGAGGGATGCCAGTAGCTTTGATTGAGTAGTTGAATATTCGGACAACGTAGTCTGGGCTGGCAAATCAATATCAGTTCTCCATTCATTAAATTATTTTGGTTTATGTTGTTTGTTTTTAAAGGTGGTGTTTTATGAGTAGATCTTTGTTACATGTAGGGCAAGTGGAGCCATTTCCCAGGACTCTTGTCACAGGTATTTAAGAGTTTCTGACTGGGCAGGTGAAAGCTTCCAGCCTAAATCTGTGATCTTTGGGAAAGGACAGACTATGGGCATGACAGGCTGGAGTCCAGATGTCAATCACTACTGGATGTGATATCTTGCAGATCCATAGGCAGCACCACAAGGACTAGATCAGCGTAAATGACAGTTCAAGGACTAGGGAGGATCAGGAAGTTTGTGTGTGTGGAAATCTTGATGAAAGAAATAGTCTGTCTATACATATATATAAGAAACAATCATACTAAAGAGTAAAAGGTAAGAACCATTGGAGACTTTCTCATCACATGCTATCTCAGATGGAATTTGTGAGAAGATTGATTTATTCTAAAACTATCACACATGCAATAATTTACAGTGGCAAAATATTGAACAAACACTACACTGTCACTTACGTATATTAAATGCTTTGAACAGTACCAAAATAAGTTATAATTCCTGAGAATGAATTCCTGGTATTAGTTGTTTGACCTGGATGTGAATCAGTAACCTAGAGCTGAAAAATTATGCATGCAATTATACCACTTTCCCAACTTTTACTTCCTTAATTATGATGACTGTAACCAGTTATGGTATGAAAAACCGCTTTTGTACTCCACCTGTAGTCTGTTCTAAAATCAGATCTAAACAATCACGACCCTTGCCATCCTCAGAAAATAATTACTAATTAAATTAATTTTAATTTTTAATCTATTGTCCTCAAGAAGACAATAATTTCAAGTCTACATATTTTTCCTACATTATTTGAAATTCATTATCTATTCCTTAAGAATAGAAGTACAGTACTGTCTTGCAGAACAAAACTGTTGTGACAAAAATTCATATCAGTCTAAATCACCTCTGCAACAAAATGATAGAAACCAACACCTTTACAAGGAATGAAATAGGCTACAGTAAGAAGGCAGTCCCACTTCCATTAAAGAGAAAAGCTCTGATAATAAGCTGCTGGCATCATGATGTCATGTGATATAACTATTTTAGAGTTAATGGTGGTTTGCTATCATGAAGGATTTTGCAAATGTTGAAGCTATCAGTGTCGCCATATACACCTTAGTTCAGCAAAGCAGTTAAGCATGTGCTTAAGTCTCATTCTGTAATCTCTTTCTCTAACCATAAACCCTGGTTCATTGACTTCTGCACTTTTTATGGCTTGCTGAGGGGAATTCATGCTACCTGTTTGGCAACATAACAGTGGCATGACAGAGTAATGCATGTCTGCACCTCGTTTAGAATTTTATTACAGAATACATCTGGAAATGGAAGGAAAATGTAGTAACAGAGATCTTCATTCTTATTTCACTTAAAAGCTTCTAACTAAAAAATGGCATGTTGCTAATTATAGTGCTTATTGAGATATCAATAATACTTAAGATATTGAAACATTGAGACTAATTTTTCAGTTATAGTTTTAAAAATCAATCTGTGGGTTATTATTCTGGGGGGAATGAAAACGATACAATACAGCACTACAGGTTTGCAGCTGAGTGGCTGGAAAGTTGCCTGGCAGAAAGTGACCTGGGCATGTTGATCGACAGCCCTCTGAATATGAGCCATAAAGTGTGCTGGCTCATGAAAGCCAACAGCACCTAGCCTGCGTCGAGATTAGTGTGGTCAGCAGAACTAGAGAGGTGATTGTCTCCCTCTGCTCAGCTCTGGTCAGTCTGCACCTTGAGTTCTGCATTCAGTTTTGAGCACTGCAGCATAAGATAGACATTGAGGTGCTGGAGTGGGTAAAAAAAAAGGGCAAAGAATCTGATGAAGGGTCTTGAGAGTAAGTCTTATGAGGAGTAGCTGAGGAAGCTGGGATTGTTTATTTGGAAGAAAAGCAGATTGAGGGGAGACCTTATTGTTCTCTACAACTACCTGAAAGGAGGTTGTAGAGAGGTGTCTGTGGGTCTCTCCTCACAAGTCACAACTGACAGGATAGGAGCAAGTGGCATAAAGTTATTCCAGGAGAGGTTTAGGTTAGGCTTTGGAAAAAAACTTCTAACTGAAATGGTTGTCAAAGACTGAGACAAGCTGCCCAGGGAAGAAGGCATACACCATCCCTGGATGTTTTCAAAAGGTGCCCTGGTAGAGTTAGATAATGTTTGGACTTGATGATCTTAAAGGACTTTTCCAACCACAGTGATTCTGTGCTTCTGTGAACCCTGCAGAATACAGAAAGCTAAATATGACCCTGATTGAAAATTTTGTGATCTGAAAAGTAGTTATGGGAAAAGGTAGATAACTTAAGGGATAAAGAGGATAAAGAGAATGAAAAGGAAAAAAAAATCTATGTTGGGTTGATGAGGGCAGTTGTTCTGAATTTCTTCCCTCTTTCTGTATCAAGTACCTCAGTGGCTGTACATTTTTGTATGCTCGTACCTTCTGTACATCGATGGCTGCCATTTCTGTATGCCAGCCATGTGCAAGTAGATAAAGAAAGCACTTTTATCTTACAGAAAGGCTACTCATTCTTGTATACTTCACACATCAAAATGATTTAAAGTTCAGTAAACAGAAGATGCAGATCCTGATTCCAAACCTCTGACAAATTTTCATATCATATATGCCTAGGTGATTTTGAGATATTCAAAACTCTGCTGGGCAATGCCTTGAGCAGTGCAATCTAGCTTTGAAGTTAGCCAATCTTTGAGCAGAACGAGATGGACTAGATGACTTTGTAACTTTTTAATGATGCTTTAGTATAAGACAAAAGGAATAGATAGTGAATTGGATTCTCCAGTAAGACACCGTTGGTTATTTCATTGTATGTAACACAATAATGCTAATTATTAATTCAAGAGATGTACATCAACACATTAAAAGAAATGTAATGAAGATAGAAAAGTAGGTTTTCATGGAGGTATTAAAGCTATCTTTTAAGGAGTAAACCCCTAGGGAATAGTGCTGAGAAAATCCTGTTGGACAAGACCGTCAGAGATATGGAATATAATTTTCGTAAGAAATGCTGACATCTGAGATTTTGTTATTGTTTCAATTCAGGGTGGAATCAAATGTTCCTGATATGCCACACAAACATCCATTTGGAAAAAAGACTGAATTTCAACAATATTTAATTTCATAATTCTATCATGTTTCAGATTTCATTCTCTGCTTTCAACCAGAGAATACATGGATAGTATATATCATTATTAGATTATCTGTGAAAGCAGGAACAGAGTACAGATTTGTCCTCAGTACAAGTTTCTGAAATCGAGAGTAGTGAAGTCTTCAGGGGGATGGATCTTCCCACAGCAATGTTAATCACAACTGAAGTTATGAAAAATATTTAGATGTTAACTAAAACATTATTTTCTGTGATTCTTTTTCCTGGGAAAAATATTTTGCTAACTATAGAATAGGTTTATCCCAGGGAGATGATAAAACCAAACCAAACAAAAAAACCAGAACAAAACATTTTCTTTTAAGGGAATTCCCAGCCCTGTGGCCAAAGGGCAGTAACCAGACACAGGTTCTGAATTGAGCCAGCAGTGTCAGAGGGAAGAGCTGATGCAACACATGCCACCAAGTTACGTCCTGAAAGGGGGGCCCCAGTGAGGCAAGGCAGATTCTTGTAAGAGGATGCACAGTGCCCCTTCTCCTTTGCCTGACAGCCCAGGAGCTGGAGTACTTGCTCATAACACAGGAGAGCTAGGTTGCACAGTTGCTGCACCCATGTGCTTCGATATCTGAGCATAATGTCCAGGGCAGCAGCTGGAAGCAGCACTGTTATTAACTCCGAGGACATTGTGTGCAGACTAAACTGGGACTGAATTTCAGGGCTGCACATAGGATACTTGTTGACAGTCACTGAATGACAGATTGTGAAGAAAGTAACCTTAGTGAAGATGCAAAAGGAGAAGGAAGGCAATGGTAAAGCCCAAACCAATATTGTCAAGAGACGAATAGGATCATAAAAAATTTTGAAGAGTGGTTAAAAAAGAAGAATTAGTTAAATACTACAGTAAAGCAGCCAGAGATTCAACTACGTCTAAATGGATGTGTTAAAGAAAACAAAAGCAAGATTTCTAAGGAGTCCAAGAGAAGTTTTCTGTTGAAAGAGCTACAACAGAAAGACTTGGAAGAGCTGAGTTTCTCCGTAAAAGAAATGCTAACAGGGAGAAGGTGCTCTCTGTGATGAAAAAAATAATTGTGTGTTCTGAAGCAAGTTTTCCAAAGGGGCAAAGATCTTAAGATCAGGGAACAGCCTCAGACAATGATGAAGAGAGAGAAAACAATAATTTTGCTTAGGTTTGCTGTAGGACAAACACATATATTTTTTTCTGTGCAGTGGCTGAGCCAAAGAATCTAACAGAGGTCTGCTCCACTCAGTGTCTGAGCTTGGTCAACATCACAATGATGTGGATCACTGGAGAATGTAGCAACCAGCTTCAACTAGCTCCTGCTGTACCTTTCTGGAGACCGTCAATAAAGATCAGAATCCATAACACTTATGATAAATCTATTAATTAGCATGTAATGTGAATCTCTGTGTAACCCTTACAAGCAGTATTTCCAGTAGAAAGTTCTTTTGTCCTAAACTTTATATGTTTAAGGAATTGGAAATCTCAGAATTATACAGCTCAGTTTTGGGGCAACACAGGGAATTCAAAATACATCTGCATTCCATCAACACTGAGAGACCTGTTTTGACCTCGGGTCTCAACATAATGTGTTTGGGAATAAATAATTGCACTGCCATTCTCACAAAAAACTCTCAGGATCAGGGACTTCACTGACTGTTGTGTTTAGTGTTCCTCCTTCTGTCCCCATAGTCAAACGTGTATCCTGCTGTTGCCTTTTAACCACACCACACTTCTGATTTGTGGTGTCTGCTAACTTCAGGTGCAGCCAGAAGAAGCCTTGGCTTCTCTCGGTGCTACACTGGTGCCTAACAGTCCAAAATGCAGGTCAGATTATGATTCCATTATTTTATTTTTTTGAGGACATGTGCTATTGTTAGATGTTTGCTAGTTTGGGGACAGGAGGAATTAGCAGCTGTGCGTCTAAACCTGAACTTTCCAGCAGATTCATTTTACTCCCACTAAGTTTTGGCTTTTACTCACTTCCACTAAGATCTTTCTTAAATTGATAATAAGGGCTGTGACTGTGGTGCTGGTTTTAATTAATTAATGTAATTAATTAAATTAATTAGCTTTCAACTAAACCCAAAACATTCAGGAGTTTTCTGTGTAAAAATTCAAGTTGTCAGGCACATAATATAATGTGGAGTTTTCTCTCCTGCCTTTTTGTCAGATATCTTCAAGATTATGGCTGAACAATCAAATATACTCTCATTTACATTCAATTTGAAAATGATATGCTTGTAATTTTAAGAATAATCTCTGTTCCTATGGGCGGAGGTGGGAAAGTTGACATGTCCCTTCTGGCAGCGGCAAAAAGTGGTTTATGATAATTTAGGCTAACCTCGGCCTCCCATAAATAAAAACTTGATGTTTTTTAACACCCACACTCTAAGTCTGATGCTCCTCCTGCTCTTCTTGAGTGTATTAACACTCCACTTGCCAGCAAGTGGGATGCGTAAACCCCAGTCTTGTTTATAATGGTGCAGGAGATCTGTGCCCAGGCCCTCCTGAAGGCATTTGTAGAGCACTTACTTGGAGCTCATCCTCAGAAATCTTGATTAGTGGAACATTGATTCATCTAACCCTTTCAGTTTCCTCTCCACTATGATTTGTAACCTATGTCCCTCGCTGATCTCTGCATAGCATTGCTGCTAAGGTGCCAGTCATGCACACTGTGTAGGTGTTCCTTTCATAGTCCAATCATTGTGACCCTCTCTCTGCCATCAGAGGAGACATGACAGCTCATGCTGTACTCTGCAATACACTGTGCAGTACACTGGTTAGCTGCAGTAGGTAGCTTCCCTTCCACAGAGTCCACATTTTGTCTGAATTTAGTGCAGATGTGCTGGGTTTTCCCAAAGCTTCTCAGAGCATCAAAGCTGTGTCGTCTCACTTTTAGTTTTGGTTGGTTTTTTTTGTTTTTACATCAAGACCTCTAACGGGTAAATTTCAGGTGTTTATCCACTATTAAAAATGGTGTCTTTCCTAGCGAAAATGCAGTGGGTGCTTTGTGCAGTCTGAGAAAACAGTGTTTCCCAAGGGGGTATTGAACATGCTCAGGCAAGTGTTCTGTTTTCCTAAGGACACCTGCCAGAACCATGCTGACATATCAAGTGTTGAAAAATGTTTGGCATCAACCATCTCTCAGAATTTCTCTCCTTGTTGACAGTAGGAAATAGCAATGTTATGCATATTTCTTTAATTCTCTTGGCTCCCTGCATAACAAAATGCCTCATATGTTTTCTTCTGTAACCACTGATTCCAACTCTTCTTTTTGGTCCAGCTTTCAATGGAAAGGGAACTTCAGACCAAGAACTGAATGAAGACTAAAGGGCTTTTTTCACCTTGTCCTCTGATGAGAACCTTGTTGTTTTATGCAAAATAGTTTTAATGAAATATTGGTTGTCTTGATTTCTTGTCCCACTTAACCACGTCATGTCAGTGCCTTCACAATGAGAATAAGGATATAATGGGTTTGTTTTTTTTCAGCTTAGAATTGGATACATTTCCTTTCCTATTATTACAATTCCTATCTCTTCCACTCTGGCCTGAATTCATGGTTTATTTCACACTTTAATGAGAAGTTCTACAGCAGCATAAATTCTTGATTATCTTCTGATGACAACAGGCCAAAAACCTCTTAAAGCACCACTCTTCTGAATGCAAGTATCTGTGCCTACCTTCAGGGTATCATATTTCTCTTTGCCATGCATGGGAGGCAAATCTACTGGTAAGGAAAAGGTGTTTTGTATTTGGTAGGGAATTAGTAGACAAAACTCTACATTTCTCTTTGTAAATTTTTCTCTAGTGCAATTTTTTTTTTTTTTTAATTATGTCTCAACAAGATCTTCTGGCCAATTGCTTCCTGTAGTAGTCAGTCTACCTACTGCCAATCAAAACATTATGCACAGCTATCAGGCATTATTATCAACACCTATCCTGCAGTAGTTCTTTTGTTTGTGATGAGTAATTTAATACTCAACACTCTGAAACCTAAAGCTAATATTATGAAGTACTCCAAGGAGACAAATTGCATATATCTTAAACCAAAGATAATAATCTGGTATGTTGGAGATACTATTACACTGTGGGTTTTCAGAAAACAAAACAACAAGTATTTCTGTTCCTGATGCAGCCAAGGATCCTTTCCTTTCCCAGTGCTGGACTTGAGCATCTGTGCCTCGTGGTACCAGCACTAGAAATGGAAGCTAGCATGGTAGAAGGTTGGACTGGATGGTCTTATAGGTCCCTTCTAACCAAATATATCCTGTGATTCTGTGGTATTGGTGCTCCCTCATCAGCAGACTTTAGCCCATTTTGGAGTTCGTTGATCGAAAATGAAACTTTCTGCATTCATTCAACTGTCAGCTGCTGAGCCAACCCATTCTTTAATTTGGCAGTTGACCAGTATCACAAGTTTTGTGAGCTTATAAAATGTTACTACTTTGCTGAATGAGACTCTCTTATCACAGGGACCACTCTTGTCTTTCATAGCAATTTTTTGCTTTCATCATCTTTCCCAGTGATGCTTGCCTACACTGAGCAGTGAGAGAGTCAAATATTGACCTGCTTTGCTGGCTAGAGGCTAGATAAGCAATACAGTACCAATTCTTCTAAGTAACCCCAGTGATCACTTGAGAAAAATACATTTAGTTGCCAAATATGTTACATTTCCTTGTGTGCTGGTTTGAGGCTAACTGGAATATTTTAATGAGAAACATTAGATTATAGGCTGAGAAAGAAAAACAATGGTGATGTCTACTTCCCTCATAGGTTTACTGAGAGGTGCAAAAGCAAGGACACAAATATAGGTAAGACAGAGTTGCTCTCTGTCTGTGGGCTCCTGATCTCTCTCTCTCCTTGGCTTCTAGCTGGATCTGTGTAACCCAACTAATCAATTCCTGCTTCAAACCCCCCTGGCCAATCCTCCTAATTCACCCTACACATAAGGCAGATTCTGGGATAAGATTGGGAGGGGTGGGGGGGAGAGGGGAAGGTGAAAGAGTGGTTGGGAACCCCTCTTGGGGACTGATCTCTGGGAGGGGCATTGTGTTTCTGTATTACCTTTTTAATGTACATAGCTGTAAATATTTGTAATGTATGGTAAATGTCTGCTTGTATATTGTGGTAAGCTGTAAATATAAAGCTTTATTCAGTAACTTCCAGCCGGCTGAGTCTAGTCTGGGTGATTTCAAACATGTTGCGGGGCAGGTAACTCCTGAACCATCACACCTTGATGTATCCCTTCTAGTTACCTTAAATTCTCCATAAGACTGAGTTTAGAAGTGTATAAGAGGTTAATACAGCTCTGACTGGCATCAGCTACCAATTAAAACAACTTTGCAATGAAAAATGCTTTGAGATGGCTGCTACTTTTTGGTTTGTGGGTTTTAGGCCTGATATTAGAGCAAGGTTACTACATGAGCATTAGTATGTAGAGGTGGAGTTTTCTGATTTGCTGGAGGTATAAATGCTCTCTCCCTACAGATTCACTGGTGTAAGCTGAGAACAGTGGGAACAGTCCGTACGTCCAGACTTGTCTCTGTTCCCAGCCTCTACTGTCGACAGTCTTCATGTATTTGATTGTCTGTGTTTCCCCTCCTCAGGACAAATATAATTCTTCATTTTAGCATCTCTCACATCTCCCTTTGGCTAACGTTGATCTCTATTCCTCATATAATTCCTCTGTCTGGGCTTATAAATAGTTTGTTATTCCTACTAGAGCTTTGAGCTGCCACCTTCTACTTCAGGCATTTTCTTTGTCAGCTTGTAAACCTCAGATAATTCAGTGCCATATTCATCCAATTTCACTTTTGTCGCCTCTATCTCCTTACTGTGACTCCCAAGACTAGGTATTGGTTGTACTGCTTTTTAAAAAAGGATTTATTTTGTAGTGGACATCTTCTTCTGAAACTTACTGCTTTTTAATTTATGCTTTTGGGCAACCTTGACAGAAGCTATCCTTGGCTTCTGATGTGCAGAGCATGCTCTTGGGGTCATGGTCTTGCACAGACTCAGGTCGGTTGTGTGTGGGATTGTAGAGTGGCTCCAGCCAGGACCACCTAGCTCTTGGGGCAGAACTCAGAGGGATGGCAGTAGGAGTTGTGCATGTAGACTCACATGATGTAGCGTCATGATGCATCCAAGACAAGCAAGAAGTCCTCCTCAGGAAAAGGAGCTACTTCAATACAAGGAGGAAAAAAAAAAAAAAAAAGTCAATAGCATCTTACAAAGTGTGGTCTTAGGAAACTAGATTAGGAATTCAAGGACCTGTCCCAAGTGCAATGCTAGGGACATGTTCTGGATGTACAAACATGAAAGTAATGGATAAAGATTAAAGAGGTGATAAAGATTGCATATGTTCTTCTGCCAAGAAAACAGCTAGAATATAGGGTTCAGTATTTGGTGGTGTGTTTTTGTTTTTTTTTTTTTTAATATTGAAGAGATTGAGAAGGTGCTGAAAAAATGCAGTAAGATATCTAAAAACTAGGAAGAAAAAAAAATCTTATCAGAAAGAAAACTGAAGAGTACATAAATTCTTTTCCTGGGAGAAAACACTGAGCATTGAAGTGATCTTGAATTTAGTAGAGAACAAGACTGTTGTTGGAATCTGAACTTAAGTCAATCCAGCACAGAAGTCATATACTTTTTGTTTCAACAGCAAGTGAGATTAACCATTCAAACTAACTACTATGCAATAGATTTTCTGTCTCCAGCTATTGTCAGATCAAGACCAGATATTCTGCTAGAAGTTATGCACACAAATTATCCTTTCATCAAATAGAAGTCATAGGGTCCTCTATAGAATTAATTGGGTGATGAAGTAATGATTCTAATACACTGTACATCAAATTCTGTGATCTATTTGACAGCAGAATCTAAATGCATAAGTGTGGATTTAAAATTCTAAATTTAGGGACTCAGATTTGTCTTTTTCAGGCAGTTCCTGTGAGAATCTCTTAGGATCACAGAGCTTGATGTATATAGGGTTCTCCATTATCTCTAATTTCCAATCAGTGGGTCATGTCTTTGTGGGTTCTTTCTTTGTTATCCTCCTAATTAGCTGCACAAACATCTTCAAATTCCATAAACATTCTATGCTGCAAATGTAATGTATTCTGTAAACACACTAGTGTTGTAGTACCCCAGACACTTTGACCAATGTATAAAATGGGAATGACACTGAGGCGCTCAGAGGTTCTTAATCTGAACAAACTCCATATTCAGGACTACTTGTTCACAAAAGCAGATGCTGAGATTGAATGAGAAATTTTGCCTCTGTTTGTCAGTGCAAATTCATCTGTATGTATTAATTTCATGTTTCAGCTGCCTATTCAGCTTGCTCCATCATGAATGCAACAGAAACAGGTGAAAGCAGTGGTGACACTAATGATCATTTAAAAATTCTTAGTAGTCAACTAAATAAATCCATTTAGATGTCCAGTGCCTGGAGTCCCCTCATAGAGCAATCCCTTGCTATGTTTTGGTGGCTTAAGATTTATGAATAAGGGTATTTTGCTTGGGAACCTCTACATATATGTTTACAAGATCAGGTAAAGTATTGCAGAATGGCAGATCTCTCTGTCCTCATTAAAAAGCAGGATGAACACTCAAGCCGTGTCCAAATTGACCAAATATAATCCGTAGTTTAAGACTTCCTTGTTCATTGAAGAGAAAGTCCTGGATATTATCTTAGCCCTAATTACCTCAGTTGGAGTTGTTCACAGCTCAATTTTGACAACTAGATTTGCAGGAGGAAAAGATGTAACTTGGGATACTCTGTACATACAGTACACATACCATCACTACCATGATAGGAACCAGAGCTTACATATATGTGGTATATTGCTAAAACTAATTAATGAGCATAATGCAACACATCACTGTGGATTAGAGAACTTCTCTTGTCAATGATGTTGTGAACATTTAACATTTTTAGGTCATGGAATAGTAGAGGTATTCCTTGGAAAGAGTTCATGACAAAGCTTGACTTTCCCCTTGAGAATACTAACAGTTATAGATTATCTGATTTGTAATTAAAGTGGTGATTGAAACACATGTAGGTATATCTGAGTCATATTCTTGACTTCTGTAACTTTAGATGAGGTGCAAATTATGCAGTACCTACTGCCAGATGGTGAGTGGCTGATACCATTTGTTGCAGCACTTCAGACTTCTCGTACTTTGGGCTCTGGGATCTCTCTAAGGACAAAGCATTAAAAGAAACAAAATAATTTAGAATTTTCTTGGTGTTTCAGTGCTTGACACCTCAATTTCAGCAGAAAAATGTCTGTGTCACTCTGATGAGCAGAAACTTTGTATAATACAGAACTTTCAGTTTTTACGTCTAATCTGGCTTTACTTTTTCCACAGTAATTTCTAGTTTTGCAGCTTCTTAATTCAAAATCATCCAGAAGTCTACAATCTTCAGGTTTGTTCTCAAGAACTAGGACTCCTCTCAGCAGCCTCCAATGTTACCAATGATGTGTCAGGTTTGACTGGTCTGTTGGCCATATTTTATTCATTTTATGATTATATGGGAAGCAGAGGGTTTGAAAGTATTTCTGAATTTCTGCTGATGGGAGGCCACTAAACTGAGATCACTGAGCAAGCTAGTATGGGTCTTGGGAGCAGCTCCTTGGTTTCATGATGATTAGGCTGGCTTTTGTCCCTCTTGGGGCCAACTAGCTTAAGAAATGTTAATTATCTATCATGGTGACACATCAGGTCTGGAGGCATAGGAACTTTTCTTGGCAGCATCCTACAGTGATTGAAATAATTTCTCAGGGGAAATGTTTAAAAAATCATGGAGTGGAGAGTATACTGAGGTTATAGCACTTCCTAATGGTCAGCTGCTACACAGAAAAATATTTAGATCAAAACAATAGACATAGTAAATGGAGGGGAAAACACAATTTGAAATTCAGTAAAACTGTTTCAAATCAAGTACCTAATGCATTTGTCTTGAGGACAAATTACCCATGAAAAAAAAAAAAAATTCAACATAAAGATATAACCAGGAAATCAACAATTTCTTTTAATATCATATCAGTAAGTGCACCACTGAAGTGCAGAGTTTTCTTAAATAAACACTTTCTGAAATAATTTGGTGCAGTTAAGTTATCTGTGAAATATTTTCTTTTCCCAGGATATTTACCATGGGCTATCACAAATCCTATTTCTTAAGATGGATATTGAGTGAGATTCTTGACCTCTGATGATCAGAGAGCCTGAAGCATATGAAAAGCTGCTATTAAAATGAAGGACCACTTAATACCTTTAAATGGGAAGATGACTTTTTTTTTAAAATGAACAGTATCTTACTGAAATTCTTTACAGAACAAGAAAATAGACTCTTGGCAGAATTTTCTATTTGTTCAGATGTCAAGCAGAGAATAACTATATATTATTGGAAAATGTGCTTTCTACACAGGTATCTTCAATGTATAGCTGGTGAACGGAAGCTGGTAAGATTTAGTCCTGTCTCAGAACTATGAGAGTCTCTAGCTGAGACTGTGGCCTGCTGCAGGCAGCCCTATGCACACACCTTCTCTAGACAAAAGATAACTCAGATTGCCAGGGTGCAGGGTTAGACCAGGTAGCCTCCTATTGAACTGTGGAAGATGCTTTAGAGGGAGAAATTATTCATCCACTAAAACCAGACACGCAGATGGTTGCTTCTAGTAAGGATCTCACAAGTTCTGTGCACAGACTTCAACCTAATCCATGATATTTTTGCACTGGAAATATCTATGTCATTCTCAGAACACCAAGCATTTGTGTCAGCTCAACAAATGTCAGCACAGGCTGAAGGTGGGAGAAAGCAAAGCTTATTGTATCATTTTATTGACAGGAAACTGGAGCAGACACAAATCGAGGGTGCAATTCATGAGCCTGAATATAAGCATCTACTGCCATTGTAAAAAACTAAAGGTATCCCAAACACCTGCTTGGGGCTGATGGATGCAGGCAGGACCTATAGGATGCACCCAGCCTGCTGCAGCAGAGCTGGATGCCGGGCAGTGTACCAAACAGAGCACTTAAGCTGGCTTTATATTTAGTGACCTGAATTGTCCTCTGAATGATTGTTTGTGGACTGAATATCTACTGCAGGGCAGGAATTTGAAAGCAAGTGTTTTGAAAGTTGGTCCATTTGCTTTCACATCTATGCTTCAAAAAATAGGAGTAATTCAAGTAGCCTTTACCATACGATGGCACAGAAAGTTTTATTTCTTTCTAACATAGAGCAACATTTCCAAGAGGAACTCTAAGTTCCTACATTTGTATCTTTTTTTAATAAAGGGAATCCATTTCTAGATAGCAATCATGAAATCTCTATGTATTTGGAAAGGTTTAAGATATGTGCATTGTGAAAGCAACCAATAAAGTGCAGATTTCAGCTGAAGATTTCACATCTAGAGAAAAAATTACAAATGTGGTCATTCTAAATCCAATTCATTTCCTTGATATAATGTTCTTTATGTGCGAATTTCCTGAGCTTGTGAAATCCCATCAGGATCAGTTTAGCATAAATATTTCCTCTCCAGCCCATTCTAACTGCTGTCTATTAAATGACTTTGTGGCTTCCTGACACTATAGGCAGCTTAATTGAAAATTTGATTAAGTGAGATAATCGCCTGTTGTACAGCAAGAAAGAAAATTTTTGTGGGAGAGCTGTTTTTTGTCATCCGCCTCCGTCAGGCCACTGTGTTTTGATGCGCATTTGAGTTGATGTCATTGCTAACAAATCAGTCCCTGCCCATCCTTTGCTATCATTATGTTTCCCACTGACATTTCTGAGAAAATAATAAAAATCTTAAAGTTACTTAAGGACAAGATCCGTAGCACCAGTATCAGCTCTGGGTGATCTCTAACTACATATCACTAGTAAGGATTTAGCCAATTGAGTTGTTGTAGCTTAACTAAAATAGCTTCAGCAGAGTTGGAGGGTATATCAGCTTTTAAACAAGATAGGAGATATCTCTCAGAGATGTGGAGAGCAGC
The DNA here is from genome assembly GCA_013396835.1 of Psilopogon haemacephalus. NCBI lineage: Eukaryota > Metazoa > Chordata > Aves > Piciformes > Megalaimidae > Psilopogon > Psilopogon haemacephalus. Next base: position 115,395 of record VWZI01022986.1, read on the forward strand.
TCTCTTCATTGAGTCCTATGCTATTACATAACATAACCAGAAGTTTTGACTTGAGAGAAACCCTTGAATTCACTCTAACGTCAGAGCTGGACACAAAATGAGGATGGTGGCTTTCAGTTGACTGCTCAGTTATCACTGTGTAGGACAGAAGCTCTCTATTGCCACATACCTCTGTATTTCCAGTGGAGGGCTGCACTCTCAAAAAGTGGCTGTGGGCAGATTTCCTAATAGCCTAAACCAGGCTGCTGTTGATCAAGGAGTCAGCCTGACCTCAGTGGCATGCTAGATAATGGAACAGATCATCCTGAGTTCAATCACAGGGCACCTACAGGATGGCCAGGGGATCAGACCCAGCTAGCATGGATTTAGGAGGGGCAGGTCCTCCTTGACTAACCTGATCTCTTTTTATGACCAGGTGACCCACCTGGTGGATGTGGGAAAGGCTGTGGTCATAGTCTACCTGGACTTCAGCAAGGCCTTTGACACTGTCTGCCATAGTAAACTCCTAGCCAAGCTGGCAGCCCATAGCTTGGACAGGGACACTCTGTGCTGGGTTAAGAACTGGCTGTATGGAATGGCACAGAGAATGGTGGTGAATGGTGCCAAATCCAGTTTGCACCAGTCACGAGTGGTGTGCCCCAGGGATCAGTACTGGGCCCAGTCCTGTTCAATATTTTCACTGATGATCTGGATGAGGGGATTGAGTCCAGCATCAGTAAGTGTCAATCTATTAGAGGGTAGGAGGGCCCTGCAGAGGGACCTGGACAGGCTGGACAGATGGGCACAGTCCAATGCCATGAGTTTTAATGAGTCCAAGTGGCAGGTTCTGCACTTTGGCCACAACAACCTCATGCAGCGCTACAGGCTGGGGACAGAGTGGATGGAGAGCAGCCAGGCAGAGAGGGACCTGGGGGTACTGGTTGACAATCTCCTGAATGTGAGCCAGCAGTGTGCCCAGGTGGCCAAGAAGGCCAATGGCATCCTGGCCTGTATCAGAAATAATGTGGCCAGCAGGACCAGGGAGGTCATTCTGCCCCTGTACTCAGTGCTGGTTAGGCCACACCTTGAGTACTGTGTCCAGTTCTGGGCCTCTGAATTTAAGAAAGATTTTGAGGTGCTTGAACATGTCCAGAGAAGGGCACCAAGGCTGGTGAGGGGGCTGGAGCACAAGCCCTTATGAGGAGAGGCTGAGGGAGCTGGGGTTGTTCAGCCTGGGGAAGAGGAGGCTACCTGAAAGGAGGTTGTAACCAGGCAGGGGTTGGTCTTTTCTCTCAGGCACCCAGTGACAGAACAAGAGGACACAGTCTCAGACTGCACCAGGGCAGGTTTAGGCTGGACGTTAGGAAGAAGTTCTACATGGAAAGAGTGATTACCCCTTGGAATGGGCTGCCAGGAAGGTGGTGGAGTCACCATCCCTGGAGGTGTTTAAGAGGAGGCTGGATGAGGTACTTAGTGCCATGGTTTAGTTAATTAGAAGGGCTAGGTGATAGTTTGGACTCGATGATCCTAGAGTTCTTTTCCAACCTGGTTAATTCCATGATTCTGTGAATTTTATCTTGATTTCAGTAAAGCATTTGACACTGTCTCCCACAGCATCCTTCTAGCTAAACTGAGGCAGTGTGGTCTGGATGATAAGGTAGTGAGATGGATTGCAAACTGGTTGATGGAAAGAAGTCAGAGAGTTGTGGTCAATGGGATGGAGTCTAGTTGGAGGCCAGTTCTGTTCAAGATATTCACTGACAACCTGGATGAGGGCACAGAGTGCACTGTCAGCAAGTTTGCTGATGACACCAGACTGCTGGAGTGGCTGCCACACCAGCAGGCTGTGCTGCTATTCAGTGAGACTTGGACAGGCTGGAGGGCTGGGCAGAAAGAAATTGAATGAAATTCAACAAGGGCAAGTGTAGAGTCTTGCACCTGGGAAAGAACAACCCCAGGTATTGGAATAAGTTGAGGACTAACCTGTTGGAAGGCAGCAAAGGGGAAAAGCATATGGGGGTCCTAGGGTATGGGTGGTTAACCATGAGCCAGCAATGTGCCCTTGTGGCCAGGAGAGTTAGTGCCATTCTGGGCTGTGGTTAGTAGATCAACAGAGATTCTCCTCCTCCTCTACTCCGCCCTGGCGAGGCTGCATCTGGAGTACTGTGTCCAGTTCTGGGCTCCGCAGTTCAAGGACATAGAACTGCTTGAGAGAGTCCAGTGCAGCACCACAAAGATGATCAAGGGAATGGAACATGTCTCTTATGAGGAGAGACTGAGGGAGCTGGGACTCTTTAGCTTGGCGAAGAGGAGACAGAGAGGTGACCTCATTAATGCCTATAAATATGTAAAGGGTGAGTGCCAAGATGATGGAGCCAGCCTCTTCTCGGTGATGCCCAACAACAGGACAAGAGGCAATGCATGGAAGCTGAGGCATAGGAACTTCCGTGGAAACATGAGGAGGAATGTTTTCACTGTGAGGGTGACAGAACAGTGGAACAGGCTGCCCAGGGATGTTGTGGAGTCTCCCTCTCTGAAGAAATTCAAAACCCACCTGGACACGTTCCTGTGTGATCTGGTACAGGTGATCCTACTCTGGCAGGAAGGTTGGACTAGATGATCTTTTGAGGTCCCTTCCAGACCCCTGACATTCTGTGATTCTGTGAATGGCAGCTAGAGAGGAAATGGGAAGGAGGGAGAAATAGGAAGGATCATCAACACATACAAATGGGTAAGAGAAGCCCACTGTACCACAACATAGTGTCAGTGTACAAAAACAATCACATTCTGTTTCTTTCCGTGTTTCACAGGCTTGTGTTGTTAATGCACACACAGTGCAATGTTGTGTGATTTTCTTCGGTGTAGAGTCATAAAGTCACTCACTATGCTTAAGCATTTAATATGAAAATGTGGTTTGATATTAGAAGCCTGTTGGTTCTAAAGAACCACTGCCTAATTTCTGATGACCCAAATTGGTGGTATATAAAATCTAGCTGGTCTTAATGGTGTTATCAATAAGTTTTCCATCTTGACTTAGAAATCTAGGTTTGATGGTTAAGTCAGTTTTATAAACATGGATGACACTGTAATTCCCTGGAATTTGGAATATAACAAAATATGCTAGACAGCATTCCAGTCAGAGTCAGTAGTTGATCACCACTGTCTGCATTAGCATCAAGCATCAATGGGTAAGCAAGACTTATTTCTGAGTGATCTGTGATCTTAGAGGATTATGCATTTTCAAGTCTCAATCCTGAATGAACACTGTATTGGCAATGCTGAGATGCACTGATAGAGATAAATAAGGTGTCCAGAGTACCTTGGAAAAAGGGACTTTGAGAGGTCATATACTCCCTCCATCCCTCAAGGGAAGATAGGTGTGACATACCTGACAGACACTTGTCTAACCTGTTCTTGAAAAAAAACACCAGTGATAAATATCCTAGAAGCCCCCTAGGCAATCTTTTCCAAGGCTTAACTAGAAAGTTTTTCCTAATGACTATCCTAAATCCCCTTTGCAGAAACTTAACCTCATCAATTTTTGTCCTATCTGCCAGAGACATGGAGAACAGATTATTTTCTGCCTTTATGAATACACTTTAAAATTATGAAAATTTCTGACCTCATTTTCCTTGCATAGGCTTTGCAATTTCAGGAAGTAAAAAGAAACTAGTAAGGAAAGAAGAAGCTGGGAAGCAGTATAGAGCAAGTGTACAGGTGTAGGACTTCATATCTATAAAATGATACATGCAGGTGTAAAAGTGATGTATAATGAGTATATACTTTGTAGACTAAGGTGACAGAAAGCAGTAAGAGTGCAAGCTCAGACTGCCAGAGGAGGACTAATTTTTGACAGGGATCATATTCAGATGACAAAGCTAGAATTCATTAGTGGGTCTTGGCCATCTGCAAGGATGATTTTGAATTGTTTTGTTTTGCAGAAGTGGCAACTGGTTTCTGATTTTGTTTCAAGGTGTTGCAATTAGGGTAAAAATGAAATACAAATTATTTTGATTGCACTGTGTAATATATAAGATACACCTTCACTGCCAAAGTGATTTGAACTGGTAGGAGCAGACTGATAAAGTAGAACAGTTGATGCTGAGGCAGAAAGAGTAAATGTGTACAAGATGCAGCAAAGGCCTGGGACTGATGCCTCTAAGCAGTGGTGGCACTGTATGAGCTCTTCTGGAGCACACTTGGTTAGGTTTGCCACACAAGGATACAGCCGATACATGCCAATGTGTGATGTGAAGCAAGTAAACCAAAGCACAACAAGAGAGGACAGTAAGGAAATCCACTTTGAAAATGCTGTCTGGATTTGAACCAAAATGCTAATTTCTTGCTAGATTAAGAAAGTGCTAAGTTTTGCTCTGTACATCATTTCAGCAGGCAAACTCAGTTAAACCTTGAAACTGGTTATCCAAAATGAAATAATTTCCCTAATCAACACAAGCTTCAGTCTATGGGGCAGTTCTTCCTTTAAATCAGTGTTTTCAAAGACAGACTATATTTTATGCATATATATGTTCATTTAATGATTTTCTGTTCCCCTCTTCCCTCTGAACTGCTGTTTGCTCCTTCAGTTTTACTGACATATATTTTTATGAACTATGAATTTGATTTGTACATTGAAATGCAACAGGTTATTAGATCAAAATGAGCAGACTCAGTGTAGGGGCAGTCATACCCCCATCACAACTAAAGAAAAGATTTGTGGATCTTCAGTCTAGGTAAATGATGGACCATCAGCAAACATCTGTCTGAGACACAAGATTATCAAATAGCCTTTCATTCTTAGTCGTTTTCTGCTGCCCCCTAAGGTAAGTGGATTTTTAAAAGAGGAATTAGAGTGAGGGAAACCACCCTAAGAGATTGCTTTTGTCGGCTAGGCAAGAAATGAAGTGCAGTGTGGTCAATGAGGAATTACAAGGATCCAGGCAAGACAGAGGTGCTTTGATAAGGATTTTAGTGTTCAGTCCAGGAAAACAGACAACAGAATGTAAAAACATATAATGGACACTGCACTGGAAGCAGTCTCTAGACCTGATGTGACTTTTCTGGTATTTCTTCAATTTTTCCAACATAATTGCTTATATGATAATTTGGTCTAGAACTGAGAACAACCTTTTTTTTTT
>VWZI01022986.1:130675-179492 GCA_013396835.1 Psilopogon haemacephalus
CCCTGCCTGTGGCGGGGGGTTGGAACTGGATGATCTTTGAGGTCTCTTCCAACCTAGACCGTTCTATGATTCTATGATTTTTTTTCCCCTTCTCTCTCTTAGATCTCATGTATTGCAACTGTCTGTGGATCGGTTCAGTGACTGCTGCACTGATCCAGTTGGAAAGGCTGCAGGTACCATAGCAGAGCTTCTCCAAGAGCATAAGGAAATGACGGCAACAGATAGGGTCTATGTCCTCCTATCCATGCTTAATCGAGAAGATAGGATCTCTCAGACCAGTAGAAGCAAGAATTAGTACTGTGAATATGACTGAAATAATGGTGTCACCGGCACAATACTGGCTTTTGGCATTTCTTTATGGTGGCTACTTCATGTCTGGCTGAAATGGAGCCTGTGGTATATCAAAAAGGCATATCAAATCTCCCATTGCTCTGTTCTAGAGCAGGACATTAGACTGTTCCTTGCTCATGCTAAGAGGAGAAGGGTTTATGTTACATTAAGAGAGGTCCCACTTTGCCAAAGGAAAATGTTTAAAACTGTGTCTTAAATTGGGCCCTGTTCTGCAGCCTGTACTGGGGCCTGAGGCTGGCTAAGCAGCCTGGCCAGAAAGCAGCCCTTCAGAAACAGCACAGATACAACTTGCGTCTGTGAAAGAACAAGCTAGGAAACTTCCTGTGCTAGCGTCTGTGAAAGAACAAGCTAGGAAACTTCCTGTGCTAGGTTAAGCCCATCTGGGGTGCAGGAGCGGTCTGGAAACCTGACCCCAGGTGGGCAGGGAGGCCTGGCCCCTCCCAGTGCAGAGGTCCCCCCCAGGTCAAAGTTTATCCCACTCCCACTTCTTGTCTGCAACCTTACTTAAGAGGCAGTTCCTACTCACTCTCTCGCTCCTGCTTTTGTCTCTGCAGCATCTCCTGTTGCTGCTGCTGCTGCTGCTGCTGTTCCTGTTAACCTTGTGGCTGGCCTAACCATGCGGCCTACCCTGCTACCTGGCGTTGGGGCCTGCATCCAAGGACAATCCATCTCAATCTGGATAGTCCACTGCCGTTCAACAGGGTTCTGTATATATATCCGTATCTGTTCCCTTCCCTTATAGCTTTGCAACCTTCCGTTAGCTTAAATACCTTTTGTTAATTCTTAAAATTACCTTTTAACTTCCAAGTGAGTTTAAGGCTGCTGTTTGACCCCCTTTACTCTTCTGCCTAAAATTTTCCATACAGGGAGAAGGGGACAGGGGAATGCGTCCTAAATTCTGTTCCGTTGGGCTCGTGGGCTCCGGGAAAGCTTAGATGGCAACACTGTCCCTGAAATGGGGTAATGAGAGCATGGTGGAAGTTTAGTCTCACATCTTCCATGGGAGATAAGCATGTTTTGAGGAGATGCCTCACAGCTCTTGGATTTATCAAGGCTAGCTACAGAATTTGCTTTTCACGCTAATATTTTACCTGGAATCAGAAATTACAAGAACTTTATGGGTAGATTTTTTTTTTTACCAGGAATCAGCAATTACAAGAACTTTATAGGTAGATTTTTTTCTTGGGAACTTTCTAAATGTTGGCTTCAGGCATTGGTAGGGTTTCAAGCTAGTTAGACATTCCAGAGTATTTACTGGTCCCTACTGATAACCCTAAATCAGTGGGTCATATTTTATTCTGGTATAAAGACCCTTTTCTCTCTGGCAGGTTCTGTTTTTATTTCTTTCTGCGACATGATGTGAATCACTTCATTTCATGACGACTTGTTTCAGTTAATTATCACGTCAGCAAAGCTAACTGTCCCACAAATCCCAGGATCATCTATAGTGGCCAAAGTATTTATAATGCTGGGTCTCCCATGCAGCAGTTGATTTTAATGCTAAATTACATGTTTCTGTAAGCAGCTTTCCCCTCAGCTCTCACCCACTTTCAGAAGTGTTAGATGAATACTGTTCAGTTCTGCTTTCAGACAATAAAGCCTGGTCTTACAGCCTCTGCCTTCACTACATTTTTAGCTGTATCATCCAGAACCAAATATTAGGGACAGACTGAGGAGGAGACTTTTACCCAAGAGTAATACCATTAACTGTAATACTTATCGAGTGTTGTAAGCTTAGAGATAAACTAAGTGGAGCTATAAATTAGTATCATCCCTTTCTGTTTAGAAAATTTTGATTCCCACCCCCCTGCACCCAAGACTCAGTTTATTCTTAAATAAGCTAACCAGAGATTATAATTTTCCAGAGAACTGTTACCCTTATAAAGCAGATAGCAACAGATGCATTTTGCCTTCTTCTCTCTGCTAGACAGTCTCAAGTTGTTCCCTCAGCCATACACCCCTCTAGCAGTTCAAAGGGTAACATTTCAAGGGTTTAATTCCTTTCAGCCTCAGCAGAAATTTGTAAAATAATTTTAAAAGCATTTTTCTTCACAACAGATCTAAAGATGCCCGATACTTCAGTAATCTGGTAAATAGCAAATAAAACTCTCAGGCATACTCCCTTGATACTTCCACTACTTTGAAAGACAAAGGCAAATTGACTGCCAGATGAGAGTTCTCCAGTACATAAATCCTTGTCTGCAAAGCCACAGAAACTTTGCACAATGCCTTTATCTTTCCTCTCTTTGACTGTGGTGATATAATGGGGACACTGTGTTCAAACAGCTATTTGCTGGAAAAACTGCAAACACTCCAAAAATTAAACCTAGCACAATTGCATTCAGGCTAATGAAAGCTGGGAATGTTACAGAGGTGACGCTCTCCATCTTCACGATGAGGGTGCATTATGGGACCTGTCATTCCCCACCACTCCTGGCTGCCAATCTACTGTAGGGAGCAGTACTAACAATACCCAGCGCCTTCCCAACCGCGGGGTTCATGTCACAAAAGGGCAGTGGGCTGACGAATGGGGAGGGCCAGCTGGGGGTGGTGAGGGAGCAAAAATACACGATGCCACTTGAACAGGGCTGAAGTCTTGAGCCTCTGTGTCTTGGGGTATTGCTAACTACTGTACACATGTCCTCAGGCAGGACAGTCGACATGCAGGGAGCCCTTGCTAAAAGGTAAAACCTGAACTAGTGCTTTTGCCTGTAAGTGTCAACTACAATTGCAACAAACTGCTATACAAATACTTTAATTACCTGCTTCTCCTCCCACCTCTAAGAGAAACAGGCCAGAGGCACAGACTAGCAGAGTTCAAAATATTGTCTTTAAGATTTGTAAAACCAAAAAAATACAAATTTCTCCAGCATCTTATGTGAAAAGCAATAAAAGCATAGCTACCTGGGACAAATGCATCAAATAAGTGTTATAACTCCCAGATATTTTGAGGGAAATCAGTATCTGTCCAGAATTTGCATATTTGCTCAACCTTTGACTCTTACAGCTGAAGGTGTCCAGTGTCAGGTGTCAGAGTTCAAGAGGGTATCAACTACAACTCTTTGTTCATTACATCATTAATCTCCTGAGGAACTCCGTCTTCAGTGCACAGCCCTGCACACCAGAAGTCAACAACAGGGGAGTGAAGCTGATGGTGAGTGCTCACGAGTCAGCTGGAAGCATGGGATGAACAAAATTTAGCAGTGCTCTGACAAGGCTGGGATGAAAGAGGATTCAGGTGATGTGGCATAAGCTAATTAGAGCCATCCTCAGTAGTATGAAGTGAGACTTCTGGTCTAGGGGTTGGAGAACTTTTGTCCCAGTGATCAGTAGTGGTATGGAGACTTTCACTGACCTTAGGATGCTTTGAATTTGACCCAGCACATGTTATCAATGTTTATATTCTCAAAAGCCCCTCAAAACTCTTTTAGGAGATTATGTACTTCACTTAGGAACTGAAGTAATGCAGGAAGTCAGGATGAGACCCAGGGAATAACCTCACACAAAAGGGGTTATTAACCACTGTGACAGACCTATTATCCTGGAAGGCTAAGGCAGTGCATGTTTTCAGCATGGTGTGTTAATAACAACTAGCATATGAACTTCTCCATTTCCCATACACTCATCCAAACGCTCTTCCTCAGCTTGCTTCATTAAAAAAACAAAAAAACAAAAAAAAAACCCCAACCAATCAACCAAAAAAAACCCCCCCAAACAAACAAAAAAAACCCCAACAAAAAACACCACCAAAGCTTGGATCATATGGGAGTGATGCATCTGCCTGACAGCTTAAGCATATGGATGCTAGAAGCTCCTGGGGCATGCAGCCCAGAGACTAGGGTTGTGTGTGGCTGTAGGCATGCATTAGACAGCCTTCATGGTTGCACAAAGAAAGTAATTGCCTTGCCACAGATAGAGTGTGATCTGTCTACAGAAAAACATTCACCTATAGTTGTGGAGGGTTAGGAACTAATCCACTTCTTCAGTCCATGAACTTGTTGACTACCCACAAATTTGTTCAGAATCCTGTGATGCTGGGTAACTCTCAAGATCTACAGCCTTTTCTGATAAACCTTACAGTGAAGTGTTTAGCATAGTTCTTTGGCCTCTTACATCATACTAATTCAAAAGCTAAAGAATAGGGAGACTTCTGCCAACTAGCCAAAATAAAAACAGCAGTAGCAAGCATAGTTACCATTCATTCCCATATATACCACAGCTATGAGCAGAGCATCCTGCAGCTGCTTCTGCCTACAGCCTTGGCACCCTGTTCAGGCAGCCATCGTGTAGCAGGCAGCATGGTTGCTTTGCTGGGCCACTATTCCATTAGATGTTAAAGGCAAGACAATGTGCCATTGTGGTGTCTGGATTTGTGATGTCAGAGTAATGTAAAATCCACTAGCAGACAGTCTTCTGTGTTCCAGCATTGTAAGAGGATTTCAATTAGGGCTGTAAAAGTTATTGATTTTTTGATTCCCAGATCCCCACTAATTCACTCATCATAGAGTCCTCCTTATTATCATGCTCAACAACTGGTTAAGCATTTTTCCATCTCCAAAACTTTAGTGGGAGTTGGATGGGAGATCTTCCTGGTGCTTCCTAGCTCATATGAAGATAGGTCACTGGAGGTGTATGTCTTGCCCCAGTTCTTACGTAATTATTTAATTGATTTCAAATAAAAGATCTGTGGGAGAGAGTAAGAAACCTTTATTTCATAAATCGAAATACTGAGGTATCCTTGTGAAAGGTATTGAGGTGTTGTCTCAAATCTTTAAGCAAGAAGGAAAGAAAACTGCATAGACCTGATGGAGCAAGTCCAGAGGAGTGCCACAAAAATGATCAGGAGGTTGGAGCACTTCTGCTACAGTGACAGGCTGAGGGAGCTGGGGTTGTTCAGCCTGGAAAAGAGAAGGCTCTGGGAAGACCTAATAGCGACTTTCCAGTAGCTGAAGGGGTCCTACAAGAAGGATGGAGACAAAAAGTTTACAAAGGCCTGTGGTGATAGGACAAGGGGCAATGGCTTCAGACTAGAGAAGAGCAGATTTAGATTGGAAGTTAGGAACAAGTTCTTTACAATGAAGGTGGTGGAACACTGGAACAGGATGCCTGGGAAGGTGGTTGAGGCCCCATTCCTGGAGATATTCAAGATGAGGCTCTGGACAGCCTGATCTAGTTGAGGATGTCCCTCCTGACTGCAGAGGGGGTTGGAGTAGATGACCTTTGAAGGTCCCTTCAAATCCAGACCATTCTATCATTCTATAAAAAACAAATTTGGTCTTCTGGATTCTGAAATTATAAAAGTTAAAAATAGTAAGCTGTGGACTAAAGCTACCATGGATCATTTGGTTGAGTACCTTACATTATCATCTTTCTTGCAAGGAAAATGGGAAATATATATTCCTTCCCAAATACATTTCTTTAACAATTATTTTTAGTTTACTTTTACTTGTAACAAAATATTAGAACTTGGTTTGCAACAATTATGAAACAGTGTATTACCTCCCACATTTACATTAAGAATGAGGAAACCTATTTGCTTTTCTGGTTTCTCCAATAACAAAATTGCCTGCTTGTTGATACTTTTCCAAAGCGCAAAATCCAATGGCATAAAATTTCAAGGAAATGAGTTTTTTCATTAAGAGATCCAGAGAGAGGAAGAAAGAAAAAAAGAAAAAAGAAAAAGGGCCTTTCAGGAATCTATATTACAAGCAAATAGTAACACCGTATAACTTAATTAAGTAAATTATTTATAATCCATAGTGGAATATTACAGCAAATACATTTTTATATATATATATATGCTTGTAGCACAACAGGTGTTCAATATCAATGAATGCTATCTGAATTTATTGCAATAGAAATATTGGAGAATTTTTAGTATAATGACAGCCTGACAGAGAGAGAGAAAAACATGTTATACCAGAAGAAGGTTACTAATCACTACAAAGCAGACAGCAAAAGACTTAAGTATCCTTCTTCCTTATTTATTGGAAAAAAGGATGTGCTCATTATCAGTGAGGATTACTTCTGCCCCAAAGCATCTTTCTAGCTTTACAGTAATCTTAACAGGGAATATATTTGTGTAGACTTAGTTTCAAATGTTCTAATGGGGGGCTAATTAACTTTGTCCTGAATCACATGTGATGGACTGTTCCATCTCCTAAACAACAGCAGGAGTTAACATAGAACAATACAGATATCTTTATGTAGAAGCAGCAATGTATCACAAAGTGACATGCTTTAAAGTTCCTCAAACTGTTAACCCACAAACATCTTTCAGCCTGTTTGGAGAGGTAATTTACAGACATTTCATAAGCTTTTCATCCTCAGATATCCTGTCTACTAAGTTTTCCAGTCCCTCAGCATCTAGTGAACTGGAGTGCATCAGAGCCATTTAATGCAATAGGCACCATATGGCTACTCCATTTATCTTGTCTTGTGGATTTTGGCAAGCTGGAAATCACAACTGGAGAAAAAAAAAAAAAAAAGGAAGAGAACATCATATTTGGCAAACAACCTTTACTGAAGACTGAAGCAGTCCAATAGCAGGTAGTTAAAGAAAGCAAGTAAGTTGTATCAAACTGGTATAAAATAATTTAAATTCAGTAAGACAGCTCCCCACTAGGTGTAACGTCTCAGAAAAAATGGCTCAACAAGACTGCATTACTTAAGTTCTTCATCTTACTGTGATTTACTCTTGTTTTACTTCTTCTCTGCAGATCCTCAAGACCTTGTTTTCCCCTCCCTTGTAAAGTTTTTGGGTGAAGGGAAGAAAGTACAGTGTTTATCTACCCAGCTATCAAGAGAGGCTGCCAGGCAATTATCTGCTGGAACAAGTAAGCTTTATTATCAATGCTTCTATGATAGGTGACACATCCTCCAGAAGAGACATTCATTGTGGCATCACCTTCTAGGCCATCCTGGGCTCACGGGTGGCACCATGTAGGCAGCAACAAAAGCCAGTCAGCACTTTGCTCAAATGTGCAGCCAGCACTTTTGTCTAAATGGCTCTTTCCAGTTCCTTCCTGCATCCCTGGGAAGGAAAAAAAAAAAAAAAAAAAAAAAAAAAAAAGGCAGCCATTGTGCAAACATGGAGAAAAAACTCCAGTGCCGAGCACCTGTGCAAGAGCTCAGAGTGAATTACACTTATTCAAGTTTGCAAATAAGGGCTGCTACTGTGATTCCTGAACAAAAGGAGCTATTAAGATAAGCGAAACTCTTGCTCCCTTTCCTGCCAGCTGGGTAGCATCCTTATCCCTTCTGTACCTCGAGATCCTCCCTGCCACCAGCTGGCTCTGCCCTCTGCAGAGGCAGGACCGAGCTGCTTGGCAGCCCAGGGTTGGAGTTCAACATTTCCTCCCTTCCTGATCTCATTAGCATGAGATTCAGACAGAGCTGCTCCATTCAGAGCCCTGGCCTTCACTCGGTTTGGGGGTCTCTAATTCCTGTTTCTGGCTGCTGTGCAACCGAAGGGAAAGCAGAGGGTGAAATTATGTGACACCACTGCTTTCTGAGGGAAACAATGACTGCTGGTAGTCAAGTAAAACGTCATCAGCTAATGAAGCTCTTATGAAAAATATGTGTTGATATTTTGGTAAAACTGCAGCCTCAAGAGCTAGCATTTCTCCTCCCAGAACAGTTTCATGTGGCACAATAGGCCAGGAGATAAATTACAGCCATCCCAGAGTTTCTGTTTCTTCATAACTAATTGCAGATAGGTAGAAATGGAGAGAAGGGGTGCATGGAGACTATGGTCTTTTGAAATCAAGTGTCTTATAAGACATGACTATTCCTTTTCCACACTGAAATGAAAAATTATTCAAAATTATTATTTAAAGCATCATGTATGCATATGCATATTTTATATATGTATATAGCATACATATATTTTTCAAGACATTTGTAAACATAATCTAGTAACCTCTCCTGAAGATTAGAACATGATAGCATTTCACTTTGGAGAAGGAAATGAGGAAATAGAGACATTTATGAAGGTGTGATCCCTATTTTATCCCTAGCTGTAAGTGAGGTCAGCATCTGGCTTGGGTAGTCCTTCTTGTATTTCAAAGATAAGAACATCGATGATAGAACAGTTATGTGTCTGATATGTAGATCTTCTACCCAACATCGTCTAGTTCCTGGGAGGCAACTGAGCTAAGAGCTGGAAAGCCCAGGTTCTGTGTCTGGCAAGTCAAAAGTTTGTCTCCTTCACCTATTTGGACTGTAGATCCCTGTGGGAAGTGACCTTAACATGTGCACGCTGCCTGGTGTAATAAGAATAACAAGACTATGCAACATCATTCTCCACTGTTAATACACTCACTACACTCCATGGACTCTGCTAACAGACTAGCGTACTATACTGTGTTATACACAGGACCTATCTTCTATATTTGCATAGATAAAAGTCACTTGGTAAGATCAATGTCTTGACACTCTGACATCCTTGTCAGGACAGATGTGAGGCATAACAAGTGACTAACATTGTTCACGTACTTGACTTTCTTCCTAAAACCATCAGAGAATGATTTATTTTGCTTTGTTGCCCAGCTTTTGTTCCCGAAATCAAATGCAATCACTTTTTTATACCTACATAAGCATATGAATCTTTGGCATCTCCCATAGATTCCTCCTGCTCTTTCAGTCCTGCTCATCTTTGAAATTTTAGGATTGGCTTTGAAAAAAGTGTTTGCTTCTAGTTCAGCTTCTTGGAGGAGCAAATCACTGCTGAACTGACCTTGTCCCTGAGAGGGAGCTTCCAAAAAGGAAAGGCATTTGTTCCTTAAAATCACGCTATCTCTGTTGCTGTTGCTGCCAGTAAACCTACCAGTTAGAGCCCTTTTGACTGCCTTTCTTTGTAAGACAGCTGCTTTAAGGCTCGTTGAGATCAGAAAACAGTTAAAAGAAAGTTGCCACACCTTAAAACTTGTACCTCTATTGGTTTAAAAGCACTGCCTTTGCAGAGAAACTGAGCTGCTCCATTAATATCGGCTGTGGGTATAAGTGTCCATGCCCCTGCTGCAGCCCCTCTTTGCGCTCCACAACTACTATTCACATCAAGGTGTATGTAGCTTTTTGCTATTTAAATAGGCTCCATGAGGAACGAGGTAGCTTTCAAGTTTTAAACAGAAAAGCAATCTTCAAAGCAGCCCAGAATCTGCTTCAGGTAGGAATGTGAAGGGATGGAATAAAGAGTGTGGGAGGCATGGTATTATTTTGGAAACAGGGAAATCCCAATATTATTAACATCTCTGAGGAATCTAAAACTTTCTGCACCTGGGGTTTTCCCAGGTGGGATGGGGAAATGCATTTTTCCATTTGATAAATACCTAGCTATAGGGCCAAACTAAAAAATTAAGGTAAACCAGAATGTTTCCAGTCCCCAGACTGCCTGTTTATGAAATAGCTGTGCTTCATTCAGGAATCATGTGCTTTGTCTTTCCTGTGAAAAGTGTCACGCACTTTTCTTTTACATGTCTTGCTGACAAATATTGCAAAAAATAGTTTATCGACTTGTGCAGAAACATGAAACCTGGTGCCCGAAGTGATACCTAAAAGTCTAACATGGTCATGATAGAGAGCTCTGAGTCTGACTTAGGAATTGCTATCTCCTTGTTACCTTCTTCGCACTGTTATATAGCACAGATGCATCTGATTAACTGCACCAAGGCTTATCTGGTAAGCCCTTGTGCGACTTCACCTAGGAAATTGCTACTTCCTAGTGTCCGAAGGGACCCCAAGCAAAAGTGATTCTCTGTATGTCAATAATCTATCATAATCGCAGAAACATTTCAGTTGGAAAAGACCCCCAGGATCATCAAGTCCAACCATTATCCCTACTCTACAAAGCTCACCCTTTAATCATATCCTCAAGCACCACATCCAAAGGACCTTTAAGCACATCCAGGGTTGGTGACTCAACCACCTCCCTGGGCAGCCCACGCCAATGCCTGACCACTCTTTCTGTGGAAAAAATGTTTCCTAATGTCCAGTCTAAACTTACCCAATTGCAGCTTGAGGCCATTCCCTCTCGTTCCATCACTAATTACCTGTGAGAAGAGACCAGCAGCAGCAGCCTCTCCACAACTTCCTTTCAGGTAGCTGTAAACAGTCATGAAGTCTCCCCTTCGCCTCCTCTTCTTCAAACTAAACAGCCCCAGCTCCTTTAGTTGCTCTTCATAAGATTTATTTTCCAGGCCCTTCACCAGCCTCTTTGCCCTCTTCTGTATTCACTCCAGCACCTCCACATCCTTCTTGTAATGAGGTGCCCAAAACTTAGCACGCTAAATTTAGCACGCTAAAGCCCACCTTACCTTTCAGGAAAGGGAATGTAGGCTACACTGCCTAACTTGTCTCACAGCCTGCAGTAGCCCTGTTTGGTCCTTTATATAGGAGTAAAATAAATTTTAAAAATGGAGATCAAAGAGTAGAGACTTTCAGGAACAAAGCTTTTTAGTTGTAGGAGGCACTTTAGATGTCATCCTTGTACTTATGGCCCGTGCACTCACATTACTGGGTAAACGAAATAAAGCAATATAACAAATACATGCATTTCAATTACTAAAATATTCCCATGCACCAGGCCACAAGCTTAAAACCTCCATCTGTTTTTTTAATTGCAGTTTACCAGGATTGAGGTAATTAGAGATAAAACAGATCTGTTAGATTATCCAGTTTATTTTACTGCAAGAGTGGTAACTTAATAAGACATATTAACATATTAAATTCATCCTACCCTAGATCTCAGCCAAAATGCCAAAGAGATAAGATACATTAGTGCAGTTTGCCTTCATAATAAAATGGTTGATATCTGCTTTATTTTGGCTTGCAGTGCTACTGTGAGTCATGTTAAGAAAAGGCTTTATTTTTGTCCTTGTTTTACCTGTAATTTGAACCTCACCGCACAGTTCAGAACACCTCCTGACCACATCGCTCTGGATGTAATTAACAACGGCACAGGGTTTTGGATTCCTGATGCAAATAATCTCCCAGAAAGTTAGTATGGATCAAACTAATATTTCCCAGAGCACTAGCAATAGTATTTCATTCTGTGCTACAGGTTGCAGCTGGTCTGCCTCTTGCTGTGTGCTGCTAAGTGCTTAGACTGGCACTTTATTATCAGAATAGAACAAATCTAAGCTAATGTGTGTAGTATAAAGAATCCCAGGGAGCCAGGGCTCCTCATTCTCCAACCATTCTTTCCAGGTTTTCTGCTGTTGCACTCCGGATAATTGCAGTTTAATTGGGTGACATGAAATGAAAACTGTGTCCACATTATCCAGGATTATCTCTTTTTCCTGAAGCCTGCCACCAATTGAAAGGAGCCCATTTATCAGTCCGAAGAGCTGTGCTCAGTCGCTTTTACGAGCTGGGAAGAGTGTGAGAACAGGCTGGAAATGGGAGAAAAGGACTTGACAGCTAAGAAAAATTATTTCAGTTGTTTATCACGAGGAAAGTTTATCTGATTCTTTACAAAATGATATGGAGGCTCAGAGTGTCAAGCCATGAGTAATGAACATTGACCAAGTTTGCTTCCTCAACTTGATGTGCTCAAACACTGCCTCCCTTTTGTGTGGGCACAGATCAACTTTAAAAGCTTCTTTCAGGCAGCATGAATGCACTTCATTTTACCAAAAAGAACTTTGTATTGATAGCTAGGAAAAAGGAAGGTTGTTTAAAAAGGAAGGGTAGACAATCAGGACAAAATGAAGAGCTTTCAGTTTCCATTATGAGCATGTCGCTCTATTCTTCTCAGCTGTTTATACATTCCCAGCACAATAATGCCTCTTTGCAGTAATATGTTTCCCCTTTTACACTATTCATATTGAAAAAAGCCCTCACATCATGACCACAGTAATAAATACTATAGAAATGTGGGTATAATGTCAATTTGCATTCTGTGAGGAGATCAAGGTAAACCTAAAGGCCAAAAGAATATTCCACTAATACTCATTCATCATTCTACAGTTCCAGGTAACAGAAGGACCTTGTCACTACACTGCACACCCTTTCAATTGCTAGTGCATCTGTGTGAATATTTTAGCCTAATGCACTGATTGTTAAATAGAAAGAGCAGTCTTTGAAATTGTCTACTGCACTCAAATCCCTAGCTGCACAAGGTCTGAGCAGGAGTGGTTTCTATTCAGAAGGAAATAGAAGGCTTTAGTTCAGTAAGCACACTGTGCATGAAAGAGACCAAGGATATTAAGAGTTATTAAATTAAAGTTTGCAAAGAAAAGAAAAAAAAGCTCATAAACTATAGTAGCTACTGTAAAAATACTGTAAATACCTCACATAGATTAACAAAATCATGGTAGTTGTCCAGGCACTTCTGATTATAAATCTATTCAAGAAAATGGATTTGAACAGGTACGCATTAATAAATTTCCATTTTCCTTTGCTTACTTCTTCTTAAATCATTGGACAGTTGCATGAATTAACACAGCACACCTCTATATAGAGGCATTCTCACAAGCCCCCACACACAGGCAGAGCATAACTGGCAGTCTGTTCCTTTTCATTCCATGCTGTCCTGGGTCTTGCTTTCTATATATCCAAAATGTTAAAGTGGAAGCTGATCCTGAGCCCATGGACAGTAAATGGAAAGACATTCCCTCATATGAGGGCCCATATGAGCAGCCCTGTGATCAGTCCAGTCCATATGTCTGTGTGCTGGGTGCTCTCCAAGAAACAGAAAGAATGCCCAGAGATTGCACTTCCACTTTTAAAAATACTTTATTAGCTTAAATGTCATGCTTGGGCTCTTAAGTCAATCTCTAACTATTAAAGGAGGAAATGAGACTTAATGCAAAGGATTTTATTCTGTATTTGCTCACTGGGGATTTGTACATGTCTTTGGAGTTTTGAGTGCCTGCTGTTGTCAAAGATATGCTTCTGGACAGAGTGAAGTTCAGGACAGATCCAGTGTGATGATTTTGGTTTGCCTGTTACTGTGCTAAGTGATAGTCTTCAGAAAGGGAGAAATATGAATACTTTAAGATGCTCAAAAAAAGCCCGGTAAGATGTCATCTAACCTTAACATAGTCAATCATACCATGAAATCTGTGTCTGAATAGTGGCTATTCATTTCATGGAAGTAAAACTACTCCATATTCAGTCACAGTCCGGCTAATTCCTCCACCCCTATTCCTCTATCTTCTGTCCTAAAAGCATTATCCCTTTATTTTTAATGAAACCTATAAGAAGCATAATCTAAACCTTTTTCGAAGCTAGTTCTGGAGGTAAACTACAAAGGAGATGGAATTTCAAACGGTATGTGGAGAATATTTACTCAGGTATTTACAAATCATCACAGGGCAAACATTTTGACTACTAGGAACATAAAGTGCATATACCCATGGAGGAATGTATCTCTAATGTTCATGTGTAGCAGCTTGACAACTTGTGTCAGGAAGAATCCATTTCTCTACTATCTCATGCAAATTTACCATAAAACATATGCATGCTAAGCATTAAAACAATTAAAACAAACCAAATGAAACAAACAACAGCAAAAAAAACCCAACAACAAAAAAAGCAACCCACCCAAAACCACCAAAACCCCACAAAACCAAAAACAAAACACCCCAAAACAACAAACCTACAAACCTCTCCCCCCCAAAAAACACTGAGAAGCCAAATAGTTCACTTCTCACTAGAGTACAGAGCCAAAACCAGGGAGATGAAACTTTCTTTTATCAATTGAAAATGGACACTGCCTCAGCTAGGAAGAATGGAGAACATTTAACAAGGCTGGCTAATGTATCTCTGCCGGGCAGCATTCTCTTTCTATGAATAGCAGATTATAAAAGTTACTGGTCTGACACTGACCATGGAGTTTTTTTGTAGGTGTTTTTTTGTGTCTGCTTTCTTTTTATTTTTCTTTTTTTTTTTCTTCCTTTCTTCTTTTCCTCCACAAGATCTACAGGAATTGCTCATCATGCAAAACTACATTATAATTTATCTTCTCTTCTCTCTATGGATCCATATTTCCCCTACTTGGGAATCATGGAGGTCAGAGCAACAGCCCCCGCTTGGGACTCTAATTTTTTTTCTGAGCTACAATGAATCAAAAACATAAAGTATGATATAGGAAATAAAGGAAATAAAGTATAATACAGGTTAGTGGCTACTCAGAGTTGTAACTGCAGGCTTTTGCCCTCAACTTTGCATCTAACAGCCTGTGTTTGCCTGTGGAAATGCCATAGAAAAGGAGTCGTCATGTTTCACAGCTGACAAGAGTGTAGGGAGACTCAACTGACATCTCTTTACAAAGGCTTTGGGGACACAGATGTGATATTATTACAGAAACAGGAGCAAACACTAGGAGATCCAGGAACGTGGTCCAGAAGTCTATATGCTACTTTAATACAAATGGTCCATGAAGTTTAAGGGCTTCTGTGTGCAATGATGCAGATGAAATGTTTGCAATGCTGCAATACACTTTTGTTAGTGGTTTTTCCTGATCAAGGTGTGCAACCTGATACATAATTAGTGTTGGAAATTTTACTTTATTTTTCATAGAGCCAGGCCATCTATATGCCAGTGCACTTCTCTCATATGTTTTCATTACAAATATGTTACGTCTGGAAAATTTTAGTTACAAAAGGGAGCATGAAAAGTCCATATAGGCCCAAATTAAAGGTGACCTACAGGTATTTATTAAGTATGCTAAAGCACATTCCCTCATGCTCATTATTAATTGTGGAAATTCCATTTATTGTGATACTCATACAACTGTGTTGACCCATTCACTCCACTTGTTTTTGATAAGACGTCATTTGAGCTAAAGGGAAAACAACACTGGTATTATGGAGGACAGATAAGATAATTACAGTGAGATATCTATTTTAGCTTTGTGAAAGGCAATGTTACAAATTTTGTCAGGCCAAACTGTGTCTGTTAGTCATAATTTTCCTAAATTTCTATTTTACTGAGGACACCGATCCTTAAGAACATAAAAATCTTTCTTGCATGTTTCCATATATTGACAAAATTTAGCTGTTTTCCCAAATGTGTTTCTAGAATGTGTTTTAGCAATTCCTTCAGCACTCTATTATCACTTAGAGAGCCTGGGAGTGTGCAGTATTACCCAGGACAGTGAGAGTGAAAGTGATTTGTCGTGTTGCCAATCCTTGCATTTGTAAATTAAGAAGCACCTGTCTCTTGATATAGAAAAAATCTTCAAGCATATTTCATCCAGTCTTTACTTGTGAGTGATCAATGTATGTAAAATGTATTTGAATATAGAATTGTAGAATTGTTTCAGTTGGAAACAACCTCTAGAGGTCCTTTCTGACCCCTAACTTTCCATGATTCTGTGGTCCCGTGATCACAGAGTCCAACTAAGATCACTGACCAGAGTCACTATGGCCACTAAATTATGTCCCAGAGTGTCATGACCACAAGTTTCTTGAACACCTCCAGGGACAGTGACTTCACCACCTTCCTGGGAAACTTATTCGAATGACTGGCAACACTTTCAGTAAATATTCTTTTCCTAATATCCAATATCCTTGCATAGCACAATTTCAGGCCATTTACTCTTGTTCTATCACCTGGTACTAGGAAGAGCAACCAAACTTGTACCTCCCTACAACCTCCTTTCAGGCAGTTGTAGAGAGCAGTGAGGTCTCCCTGACGCCTCCTCTCATGAAAGGTAGCTGCACTACCCTGTGTTTTGCTGAGCTAGCTCTATTTTTAATTCAGTTATCTTTCCTTTTTAATTTAAGACATTGCTACTGAGAAGCAGGAAAAGACCTGCTTGCTCAGTGGCTTTCTAAAACTTTGCTTTTGACTGTACCTCAGGTCCATGGCCTGTCTTTATTTATATTCAGGAATTCCATTAGAGTTTTAAGAGTCACTTGCAGAGGAGGTGTGAGATGATAGGACTGCATTTAAAAGACTCTATTCTAATTTCTACTTATATGAAGGGCTGCTTCCATTTTTAGAATAATTAATAATCTGAGTCAAGCGTGGAGTAAAGAAATCACAATAAGGAGAGAAAATTTATTGATGACATTTATAGGTCTTTAATGTGATACCAGCTTTTCCTCTAAGATATTCTGACTTTCAGATGGTGTAAAGAAGACAACTCTCCAGTTTCAGAAATATTTGCTGATGATACAGCAGGTGTGACATGTTCCATAACATGTTGCATCTACCTTCATAGTTAGCTCTTCACCCTGCGCATGCAAACTCCCTTCAGCCAAATTATGGATTCACTGACCTGTTAATGGAAGGGCATATGGGAGGGATGTGGTAAAAGTAAGACAAAAGAAGTGAGCTTCTACAGGAGCCATACTTGCAAATCTCACTTTTGTAGAACTCCATACAAGAAAAACTTGCAGATTATTTAAGCTATAGGTTTTCTAGATATTAAGGTTAACCGTGGATTCTGATTCTAACTCTTCCACTAAACCGTGGATTCTGATTCTAACTCTTCCACTAGCAGTGTCGAGTAAGCCAAGGTATTTCCAGCAGTAAGGGGAAAAAAGGGATCTGTACCACTGTACAGCTCATTTTGGTGACAGCTCATTTTGAATATACGGCATAGCAATCATGAAAATTCAACCCCACACATTCAGAAAATCACTAGCAGGGAAACTGAATCTGTTATCATATAAGGATCTAGGTCCACTAGCTGTTTATAGTAAGATGTGATTGACATAAAGACAGAGCAGAGTTGCTTCCTTTAAAGGGTCTGCTGATGAAAGAACAAATCGGTATAAACTGGACATGGCTAAACTTTGGCTGGGGAAGGGTATTCTCTGCTGTCACAAAGCAGAGGGTTTGTATCAACCTTTATGTTGAAGAGGGTAGGCGACTGGATCTCCATAAGTTATTACATAGATCAGATGTGGCCTCCATGCTTTCAATAGCAGATAACTGAAATGAATTACAGGTCTCTAATTGTCTTATATTCCTGTATTTTAAAATCACTTTCCTTGTTCCAGTTTTCTGTGTTTTATTTCCTTCTTGATTTTTCTCACTGTTGCTTGTGAGATTGGCAGTTTAGATGAGAAACAATGAAAATGCGGATGAATGATACATGGTGTTGTCGTTACCAAGGGATCTGAGTAAGCAGTCCGGAACGTCCTAAGATAAGGCAATGCATTGCAAATATCTACACACTGTATTTGATCAGTGGAAGGTATTTTGAGATCCCCTTTTTCTGTCACTTGTAATGGCACAGGGCACATCTGTGACATGAGACAACGAGAAGACATGTCTCTGTCTAGATTCAGTCTGCTGTCTTCATCATAGGCAGTGAAAGCTCAAGATAACTGAGGTATCACCTGAATCAATTCACCAAGATAAAACAATCAAGTTGCTACTTAATATTTATACTCTAGACACCTATCAAATAGGAACCACACTGAAACCAACAATCCTCTATGAAATAGCCCCACAGACTGCAAATCTTACAGTATCTCATCTATGTGTACAAGCCAGAGTTGTCATAGTTGCTTCAAACCATGAAATTAATAAATCAGGATGTGAAAAAGCATACATTAGAGCTGGTTTCAGGTAATATTATGAGTTAGAGATGAAAGGGAACAGGCTGGTCAAACATCAATCCAATACCAAACTGGTCTCTGCTTTTCTCAAGACAAAGAAACAANTTAAAGGTTTGAAGGCAATGATCTTTAGAATTCAACATATAAAAGGTAGCCCTGCTTGCTCTACAAGCTACAACTGCCTAAAGTGAAATTCATCATGGGCATTCAAATTTAAAGGTCTACAGTGTTGGTATCTAATGTAAGCTAGTGTTCCACATCTCCATTGCAATCGAGGAAGAGCATGACTGAGATGTCATTGCAGAGACATACATGTTTAGTGTCCTCTGAGCCTGCCATACCGCATCCAAGATATCTTCATGGTTCTGGAAGACATGACTAGTATTACTGGATACTGGAAGAGGCAGCTGAATGGAGTCTATTTCAGTTACCTCAATAAAGGCAGCTGAATCCCACCTCCAGTCAACACAATGAGTGGTGTCTGCAAGATTCCTTGCTGCATCCCAAAGATATCATGCTGAGAGATGCTTTCCATTTCCTTGGATTCTGCCACCAGAAAGGATGCAAGGACTTTCTCTCTTTTCAGTCCTCTGTGTTTCCCCTCTTCATTGAAATATTATCCTGTATTGCACAACAATTTTTTCACACTATAACACTTGCTCCATTTTGATGAAACTATCTCACCTGTTTGTTTATTTAGACCGAGAGCCATGGACGCATCCTTCGTTTTCCCTTTCTTCTTCCTGCCATACCCACACTTTCTCTGTGTGTTCTTACTTCCCTTTTCAACCATGCAACCACCCTTCTTTGAAGGAATATTCAAGGAGCCAAGATATTTATCCACAGTCTTAAAATCCCTCGAGATTTCTGCATTGTTATGCCCTTTACCTAATCACTACTGCTGTTAAAACAAAACCTCTCTCCTTGGACAGATCATTTTATGCTCTTCACAAAGTCTTTTCCCTTGACTCCAGTTTCCACCAAAACCAACTGGAGAGCTCTCATGCTGACCTTCTTGTGTCTCAGGGTTTTGGGTTTTTTTTGGTTTTTTTTCTTCTGCCATATTCTTCTTCACACTCCTCATCCCAGAAGAGTATTGCTAGCTCCTTTATTGTAAGAGACACATCACTGTGTTTCTTATCAGGTAGTGTTTGCTTTGTAGCACCTTTCTGATCCTCTCCTCTATTAAGCATGTCCTGAAAATCCATTCTTATGACACACTCATAAACATGTCACATTGACAATGTTCACTATCCTTGTATGAGTCCTGGATGTTAATAACGGATAAGACCAGGTGCTTGTCATGCATGAGGCTGGGGTGGCTATTAAGAATGAGAGCTCCAACCAGAAGGAGGATCAAATTAAGAAAGTACAGCTAGTAATTTTTGTGGAAACCCATTAAAGGCTTTGCATTCTGAAATCTCTTGCAGGGTAGTCTCCTGTGTAGTACAGGGGCTGGCACTGACTTGCTAACAACCCACCTTAGTGCTCAGGCATCACCCCTTTCTTACAACAGGTTTGATGCACTGAGTCTTTTCCACCATAAAGTCATTTCATTGTTCTGATGGGGAGAACATACAATGACAGTCATTGACACTATACTGAGATCACATTAAAAGCCATTTAAAGCTGGACTTGAGATGGAGTCTTTACAGGGTTAAAGTGATATCTCTGAGTGCTGTAGGTTAGAGATCAGATAGTGTGCATTAGATCTATCCAAAAATTGCTGGTGATATTTGTCATAATTAGCTGATTTAAAAGGCAGTTTCTTAGCCTGTGAGAACAAGGATTGCATTAGTCTCTACAAACTTGCCTAGGAGAGGCCAAAAGGTGCATTTATTTTGAAGTGTTAGAGAAAAAGTATTTAACTCCCTTTTAAAACCTTAAATGGGTTGGGCAAGTAATAATTTAGCATTTTAGCTACTACAAATGAATCTTCCGCTCCACCTTTTCTTATTTTTATTATTTACAACAGTATCACTTATCTTTCACTCTGGGCTTGTTAACACTGTGTCATCCTGGGGATTGTCTCCAGGTTGCTGACTACTGCTTGGGAACATTGAAAGAACAGGCTGTTCCCAGTCCATGCTTCCCCAGTTATGTGCCATGCATGCTGGAACAGGACTTTGGCATCTCCAGAGAGTAGTTAGATAGTGGAACCATTCATAGACCTGCAGTTTGTGTCTGCCTCAGACTCTGTAGTACAAACATACTAGAAACATAACTAATGTTGGTTTCTTCTCTTGAACTTGTAGCATGGAAATGTACATCACTTATTACACACTGCTTACTTAAGCCTCCACATTGCAGTTAATGCCCAGAGACCACCTTGCTCGAAAAAAACATGAAGCAAGTCAAGCAGCCTAAGAAGCTCCACTTTCCCTTCCAATGGAGTATTACTTAGGGAGAACTACATCTCATCTGTCCTGCCAGGCATCAGCTGTTGCCTTGCTTGGGAAGAGACCCTCAGCACTCCCAGCATGTGCTTGGGCTAATACTTTTTAAGGGGGGGGTGGGGGGGGGCAGGGAAAAATGGGCTGCAAAGCTTCCTGCTCTGCTTGTCAGAGTCCTTAGTTATCCTGGAAAACAAGGGGAAGAGAAACGTCCTCTGCAATAAGAATTACTTATCAAATTATTCTGCTTCTTCTTAGGAAGTGCTCATTTTCCCACATCCAATTTCTATTTGATAACTTCATGACTCTCAAAATCTTTTTACTTTCAGCTGAAACTTAATGTGGATCAGTTCAACCCTATTTAATCTTGTGCCAACATTTTCCTTCAACTCATTCTTCTCTTGCCTTGTTCACTACTCCTCTGATGTAAAAAGAGCAGCTGCATCTTACTTCATCTTTGTTTTACTGGTCCAAGCAAGACAAGAATTTGCAATATCTTCTTTTAAAAGAGGATCTCCATTTTCCCAGTTATCTGAGAAGCTTCCTCTGTACTTTTTCCTGCCCACTTGTGCCCCCCTTTCCCCAGCCACCCTGCCCATGGGCCAGGTGACCAGCAGCCCCACTGCTTGTATGGCAGCAATGGCAGCAGCTGCAGAATCATGGGGTTATTTGTCCTGATTTGGCACCACTTTCCTCACTCTTTTACTATTCTGGCTTCAGTATTTCTCCGCATTTACTGGCTAATACCTTGGCTGGTGCCTTTGGGCTTTTTTCTTGGCATTTTTTGGCCTTTTTTTCCCTTTGCTTTTTTCTTGGCAGCTTCACAACTGGCAGCTCAGTTGTGCATCTCTGACCATCTGACATACCCAAGTCTTTCCCCTTCTCACTTTCTTCCAAATGGGAATCTCCAAGCTGGCAGTAGAAATTCTTGTGAGTAACACCTCCAGCTCCCACTGTTGTGCTTTCATTTTTCATCAGAGTTCTGCACCAAGACATTCATTCACCAAGACATCCTACTCACCCCTGAATATTAATGATGTTACTTAATGAGGCCAACAAATAACTCCTGATGGTGCTGAGCTAATGTCATTTATAGAAGAATTTATTTCCCTCAAGATTAATCTTTTCTGCTTTTTGCATTTCTGGGTGCATTTCTGGATCCACTCTAGGAAAAAGGGAGGAAGGTGAGCAAGAATTATATCAGCCTTCTGTGAAGGTCCATCTGCATGTCTGGACAGGTATTTCCACTTCCTTTAGTTTCTGGGGTTCACAGATCTGTAAAGCTCAGTCCTGGATTTAAAGGAAAGAAAGAACAAACAACCTCCCAGGACTACCACTGCATTGCCACTGTTTTCATACTAGGGTAAGAGAGGCTTTGTTACATAAAGCTGAGTGGATGCAGAAGGCCAGATTCTTCAGGTTAGTGGTGAATTATAATGTGCCTTTTTCATTCTCTCCATGCTTCTGTTGCTTTCTTTGCAGAGCCCTCTGTAATTAATCTATACTGGGCTGCAACTCCAAATACTTTATTAGCAACTGATAAACACCTTTCAAACAGACCTTGGACTCAAGCAAAGGTAGCAATAATGAAGAGGGCTGATTCAAATGTGCAACCTTGTATGAGCTGAGTGACACAGAGGGGCTGTAACGTTTGAGTTCTCAGTGGCTGTGACATTGCCATCACACTGGACTAAAGTGCTTTAATTTCTGCCGTGGGATCAGATGACTACTCATCAGCCATGGCCATTTGTACCTATAATTATCCAAAATGTTGGCCATGAGAGGGAAGGACAAGTGTTATAATAAAGCCAGTGACCTTCCCAGTCAAATAGTGTTGACCTCAATGCACGTAAGATACACAGACTATATTTGCAATGCATGTGATATTCATTTTAATTATATTTCTAAAACTGACCATCTGGGTTCAAATCTTGGCTTAAATGAGAATCAGAAATGAATTTGGCAGTGCCTTCCTCTTGCTTTTTGCATCAAGAGACCCATTTTGCTTTTTGTGCATCCTGAAATGCACAGCATTATTTTGGGAACTGGTGAGGACTTCCCTGTGGAAGTGTGGCAAGTCTAAAACATAGAATCATGGAATCATAGAATGGTTTAGGTTGGAAGGGACCTCAAAGACCATCCAGTTCCAACCTCCCACCTTAGGCAAGGACACCTCCCACTAGAACACGTCACTCAAGGCCTCATCCAACCTGATCTTGAACACCTTCAGGGAGGGAGCAGCTACAACTTCCCCGGGCAACCCATTCCAGTGTCTCACCATGCTCACTGTGAAGAACTTCCTTCCAACATCCCATTTAAATCTCTCCTCTTCCAGTTTAAACACACTACCCCCTCATCCTGCACAGGTTTTGTCTGCAGGTCTGTATGAATGAACTTCTATGGTTTTGCCCTTAACCTGGGCTTTCTAACCATCCCCAGGACATGGATTCAGACACCAAAATCTGACAGAAGGGGGTGTAAAGTCACAGTTTGCCACCAACAGAAGTGATGTGTAAGATGTTAGTATTTTGGGGATCTGAGAGTACATGTGATCCTTAAGAGTACAGGAGTCCCTTGTGACACACACTTACCACCCTGACCATGGGCGTCCGAGCTCAGTGCCAGGACAAAGCTATGGAGCCGCCTCATATACTAGGGTTCTGCAGTTACCCCATGGCCAGCCATGCCACCCCAGTGGGAGAATGAGTCCCATTAGAGACAGTAAAGTCTAGTGGATTTTATAGTAACCTAACTAATATAAACATCTGATTTCTCAAAGTATGATTGAATTTGATCTGCTTAATTAATTGCAATGTGCCTGGCGCGAATAGCTTCAGGAAGGACCAGTTTTTGAAAGATAGAATCTAGAACATCCAGAGACCAGTTCAGTGTCTACTCAGCCTCTGGCTACAACTGAAAACCTCCACCAGGACATTTGTCTTTATTTATCTTAAGTATTTAAATACCTAAGCATTCACTGTATGCTCCATTGTAAACACAGGACAACCTCCAATTAGTTTGGAAAAAAACAGAGGCAGCAGCAAGATAACAAACAGGTTACAAATATCCACCCTCTTAGACACATAACTCGATGTATTCCACTTGCCACTGAAGAAACAACAAGCTGTCACCTTGTTCGGAATCATTGCCAGGGCTGGTAGGCTGTCACTCCCCTTTCAATCCCTGCTGGCTGTCAGACTGAGCAAGAGGGTAATGGGAGAGGCAGTCCCCTGGAAGAAGCAGCTCCCTCCCCTGCAGAGGCTTTCCCAAACCTCTTCAGAAGAGTAGGTACAAATTAAAGACAAGATTTTCCTGAGCTGTAACCAGGCCTTGGCAATTGCTGTTAGCATTGCATTTGTTGGATTAAATAAAGAAATAACCACACAGAAAATAACTGCAAGCGCAGGTGTCAGGAGACAACTGGAACAGCAAGGTAAGACAACAGAAAAACTTAATTTGCTAGTGTGTAATACTGGGCTACTTAAGTGCAACATTTTTTCCATAATAGATGTCAAACTTTGGAAAACCTACCACTCCCAGTGATGACCTTTTCTCATTTAAACAAACAAACAAACAAACAGAAGTTCACCAGGGACAGTTTCTGGGATACTTTTACAGATCTATTCCCACCAAAACAGAAATCCCATTTTCCCTGAGTGAACATTGCCAGGTCCAGACGCTTGGACTCTTACTTCGCATCCCAATAGAGGCATACAAATTCCTACTGACATCAAACAGCTCCAAATCTGGCCTAAATGTCCCATTGATACTAACTCAAAATGTTACATCATGGTAAGAACAACAAAACAGAAAACAAAACCCAAACAAACAAATGAGAACAGAACAAAACAAATATGATATTGTTTTATTAACTGACATAAAAGGTCAGAGAAAGAATTAAGATAAAGCAACAGCAAAAGCAGAAAGTATATCCCCTATGCTTAAGAAGTCATATAAGCAACAAATGGTCTGCAGAAGTGTCTTAAAATACATTTTTTCAATCTGTTTGAGCTGCAAGAACTTGCACACCACACAACTCTGCATTGTTGCTACAGGCACTTAACTGCCCAGCTGTCTTCTGCTTACCCTGATACTGGTCTCATTGTGCTGCTCTGCATAAGAGCTCTCTCCCATCAGCCACACTTCCTATACAGACAAGTTCCACGTTGCCTGCACATTCAATATGACTCAGGGAACTGAGGTGTCACTGAGTCTCTGTTTTTAACCCTGTAAAAGTGCAAGAGCAACTATTAGTTATTTCTTCTTTACATCACAGGGGGCTAGGAGGAAAATAGCTCCATTTGTAAAATACTAAATAATGTAATTTAATATCAGAATTCTTCAGCTTAATGATGAAGAGCTACCTTTGTGAACCAAGTACATGGTGCAGCATTCCCATGCACCTATACGGCACTCTCCCGTCATTGTACATCTGTGGCTTTGCCCAGAGGAAAGGGAAATGCTGCTGTAAAAATAAAGTTGTATTACAAATTGTTTTGTTGTGGCTAGTTGTTCTCACGAAATTCAGGTCCTGTTTTCTGTTACAGGCAATTGCTGCAATCTTCAGAAAACAGGGTGAAATAAAAGGCTCCTGACTTCATTTCAGGGCAACAGGCTCATCTGATGCCCTCTGCAACGGGTGCAAGGATTTGACTTCTTTCCAGTGGAACTGTGATAAAATTTACTTTGACAATGAGATCCATCAGGGCCTCCTTTCTTTCCAATTGGGGAGTAAAATTAAAGGCGTATAAATAAACTCATAACTCAGCCTGCTGTCTTGCAGATGTTAATTTCCTCAACACTTGTTGTACAGGAAGCTTAAAACTGCTGAAGTCAAAGGCATATTTTTGGCATGAGTTAATTCAATTTTTTCAGGTATCATTAAAAACAGCCAGAAGATATACATGTCAGAGAAACCTGCTTGTGGCCCCTCTGAGCTGTGCTGGGACAAATGTGGTGCTGCCTCAGCACAGATGGTGCACCGGAGCTGAGGGGGAGCGAGCTGCAGGATGTCACCAGGTAAGCATGGCTATTAGACAGAAAAAAAATTGCATTTGGAGATTCCCAGACAGTGCCTGAATGACTGTACCTCGTACCTATTGCAAACCATCTCAGGAATCTCCTTCCAAAGACTGTTGGTAGAGGCAGAAGCCATGTTCTCCCAAATCTCAGCTTGGGAGACTGGATGTGAATGTAGTGATCCGTGAAACCTTCAGGACCGTGGTTTCTAAAGGGTTACAGCAAAAATGTCTGTAGAAAATCAGCTTTAAAATGTTATACAACAAAACATGTTATTGCTGGTATTTGAGTCAGGCTTGATAATGCATTTCAGGCTAAAATATTTCTTTGATTGTCACAGAAATATGTGGAGAGCCAAGTGTTTGCTTTCAGTGTGCGGAATATATTTGGTTGCATTTCATTACCAGAGGCTAATTGTCTGAGAAACAGTTTTCACATCCAGAATTCCTGATACGATGAAAAAAAAAGAAGAAAAAAAAAGTCTACTGGGAACCAAGGATCCTTATGTCGCTGATTATTTAAGAGTGAAAGGATTAGTAGTGGCAGCAAGTATCAGGCACTTTTTGAAAGAAATATAGGTTAGTTCTTGGACTGATGTGGGTGCCCAGCAATCGCACCCAACACTGAAGTTGAAGCACCAAGTATGTACTGGCTGTTTGTTTATAAATACCTCAATAGCTGCTTTCAGTAAAATATGGAAATTCCTTCATTCTGTAACTGTTCTGTGTTAGATCATTAAGCATGTCAATACTGCTGAACAATCAAACAGGGAAAAAAATGATTTAATCTGCTTATGCTGGAGTGCTTATTTATTACAATCATTCATCAACAGGACCTGGAAAAAAAGGAGGTTGATTATAGCCATTGGTTAAATACAGCACGGTACACAAATGTGGCAAACACAAGAAAAAAGATGGGCATCCTGCCTGATAAAGAATTACACTGGAAGTGAAAGGCTGACCTACAGTCAGCGAATGTTAATCATTTTTACACCAAAGTGAGTGTAACGTTTCTATGGGGAAATTACTTCAATCTGGTCAGTGCAAGGAGCAGTTTGTATAATCGGATTGCAAATAAGGTTTGATCACATTCCAGCTTAATCTACTCTCTGAGCACCATTTACAGCACTAAATCAAACACTGGGAAGCTGCAGGTGCTGCTTTACAGTCATTACACCCAAGGGGCAGGGACTTGGTAATAAACAGCAAATAAATTGAAGCACTGACTTGCCTGCTACGGGGCATTTCTAATTATCCTCTAGTTTAGCTGGAAATTGTCATGCTCTCATCACAGCCTATTTTAACTGCTGTTGAATAAGTGTGACACTTTTAGACTGAATTAACTGAGAATATGAAGAAATGCCCTCACATTTTTTTTTTTTTTCCAAGTGTTGGATTAGAAGTAACTTGCTAAGATCCAAGGAGGGCATTCTGGTTTTATGTCGCTGTGCTTGAAGTATAAACATAACAACTATAAGCCTCATATATTTTAATTATGGGCAGAAGACCTGCTGAAATGAACAGCACTTGTCATGATAGCTCACATCTATTACCTGCCAGGCTGATAAGTAGGGTTGCAGCCGGCAATGCTGTAGTTGATCTGGTATTGCTGCTGGTGGTGTTTCTCAGAAAAGTTGATCTTGAGGATGAACAGCAATTAACAAAGCAGCACACTGCTGCTGTTATATATTTAATAAGTTTAAGGAGAAAGAAAGGAGATAAGACCCCAACCTTATGAAAAAAAAAAAAAAAAAGAAAGAAAGAAAGAAAAAGAGTTGTTTAGAAATGTATAGATAATTGCAATGATTAAAAGCCTCAAATATCTTAGCCATTTGCAATACCTCCAGATCCTCCCACCCAGGTTTCATCTAGTAACTTGTCAACACAAGTAATATTCAGGAGGAATGTTGATATAAAGAGACATCTCTGCTGGGAAGTACGGCGCTGTAGCAGCAAAGGTATGTAATACACCTTGATGAGGGGTGATGTGGTGATCATTTCCAGTACTTTTAATAGGATGTGTGATGTGCAGGTAGCCTGACAGCTGCAGTTACAAAGCTGCTGTATAGCTGAAATCCAAAACTAAGTGGCTTTCCGTGGAGGTGAGTGGGTACAACAGGGCTGGTGCTAGGAAGCTTTCTAGCTTTTCCAGCTAGAAAGAAGCTAGTTGTAGCTAAGGTGGGTATCTTTCTATTTTAAAAAGACGCAGTTGTGCAAATTTCTAAATCAGACTGAAGCTTCAAACTGTGATAATATTTTTACCTAGATGTGACGCTTTTTATTAATATACTGTGAAATAAGATTAATAATTTTTAGGTAAAAGTAATAATATCCCTGAAGTAATACTTAACAGGTAATAATAATGAATGCAACTGGATCACAGCTCTGCAAATACTCTTTTTTTTTTTTTTTTTTTTTTTTTCTTTTTTCCCACTGGCTAATGAACGAGACAATATAATAATCCTTGGGTTTTAATCTTTCAGGACTTCAGACAATTGGTAATGTAAATGATTTACTACAGGAAAAATGTGTAACTGTCACTTTTACAGTTTTCAGAGGTTAGCCTTTAATGGGGGACTGCAGAGGAACTGGCACTGCAGAGTGCACAGTAGATCCTGTCATCCAAGCTGCAGATAATCTAAACTCACTCACCTCAACTTCCAGGCTCCAAGGTGCTTATAAGGACTGCCTAACTGCTGGGCTACAGTTTCTGCTTCAGCAGAAGGGAAATGGATCTTTTCTGCTGGATAAACTCAATTGAAGACTGAGGTCACAGTGAAGCACACTGTCCTAATGCACACTGAAATACAGTTCAAGTTTGTAAATCAGAGGAGCAGGGGCTGGACTTCTCTGAAAGTGTCTGTCTTGCCTTGATTTCTTTTTTGTTTGGTTGGGTTTGGTTTTTTTTTGGGTTTTTTTTGTTTTTTTTGGTGTGAAGAATAGACTTAAGTTGAACCCAGAAGATTTTTAAAAATACAACAAAAAACCCAAACAACAGTTAAAGGCCAGAAAGATTAAGATTTCTGTCTCTGTTGAGTCCAGTCATCTTTCACCCATCAATCAGGCTCCTAAACTGCTTATTTATTTGTAGATGTTATCACAGGGGCATAAAGTATTATCCTGCCCTTAGTATTTGGGTTCCCCTACACCTCCCCCACATAGCTACTGTTATTTCCAATGGCCGAGACCAGGATCATTCAGCATTAGCTGGCAACTTAATTTTTTTTTTTCTTATGGAAATGCAAAGAATGTTCCTTTGTTACGTGTTGATTTGGTATGGTATCTGCATTTAAAGTGCCTCCATGTTGTAGATGAGCTATGCTTTTCACATTATGTTCTTTCTTTTGGTTTTCAGGCAAATTAATTAACATGATACAGAAAAGGGAGAATACAAATGCTGAAGCCCTCACTTTAAGCCCTCATACTCTTTTGTTCTCCATTATTGCACCAAATTATTTAATTGGGTCTCTCTGATTGTGCACAGACACAGAAAAGAACACAGTCTATTGTGAGAAGCCCTACAACCATAATGCAGTATCAAATTCAATTCCCATCAAAAGTGCTTGCTGCTAAAACCCTGTACTGTGGCTGCAGATTAATGAAGATCTGCATTGAGCAAAGTGGTGGTCGTAGAGACATTATTTTTCTCCAATAGAAGGCCTATTCTTGAAGAACAATAAAAGCATAGAAAAGCGTTAGTCTGCTTATGGATGGAAATAAATCAAAATGAATAAGAGGGTTGATGGAAATAGTCTGAAAGCAGTAGAGTGGAATTCTGAAAATACTGTTTTTGTTTTGTAAAGATTTTTTTCCCCATAGTCTCTCAAAAATGCTGCTTGATGGAGGCTCAAAAGCCTTGGAGTGAAGGACAAATTTGAAAAATCAGAAACTAATTGCAGAAAACCAGCAATTCACAAATGCATTTTGTTCTGCAGAAATGTTACACAGAATCTGGACTCACAATAAGAGGAAAATATTAATAAGAAAATCAGGAATATTAACTATTACACAAGTCTGATCCAAAATATAGCCAACAGCTATGAAGCAGCATTCAGTCACCTTCAGATGAACTCTTCTTTTTTCCTTCCTCTTACACAATTTTGTGCATGACTTCTTCTTTCAGTGTCAAAATCCACTTTGTGCTCGTTTGTGTCAACTATTAGGGCCAAATCCCAACATACTTAGCAGCAGTAAGAGCATTGCCATCAATTGTAACTGGACAAACGTGTGACCATAATACTAAGCAATGTCTTTATAGATCCACATGATTGCTCCATTCATACTTACAAGTGGTATCATCTTGGCATTGCTCGGTGCTGGATGGTTTTGAATAATGAACATAGTACTCGGGTAAATAAAACGGGCCACCCTGCTGTCTGTGATGCAAAGTCAGTCAGCATCAGGTTGCTCAGAAAGGAGACGACTCTCAGCGATGCCACATAAGGTCACCCATGCACCAAGTGTGGCCAGGATTGGATGCTAATTGGGTTGAAGTCTCTCCTTCTCCCCTCTGACTATGTTTAAAAGCCACAGCATTTTGATTCCTAAATTGAGTGGACTGTTTGGTGCCTGAAATGAGGTCAGGTGAATCTGAAACAGAGATACTGATTTTAAATGTTTCATCTCAGTTCTTTTGTGCACTCCCAGCTGTGTGTACGACCACAGCTAATGCAGAGACTGAGTGTCAGAGTACCATCAGTTTACTCAGAAAGTGGTTCCACCTCTTCACTGGGGATATATGTTTAGAAATAAGAAGTCCAGAAGCAGGTATAAGAAAATATATTCTTATCATCTTATTAGGCTACTCTTTATCAGGTTGTTCAGGCCCTGGTGAGACCCCACCTGGAGTACTGCATCCAGTTTTGGAGCCCCTATTACAAAGAGGGATGTGGACATGCTGGAGTGTGTCCAGAGAAGGGCCACGAGGATGATCAGAGGGCTGGAGCACCTCCCTATGAGGAAGGACTGAAAGAGTTGGGGCTGTTCGGTTTGGAGAAGAGGAGGCTCCAAGGTGACCTTATTGTGGCCTTCCAGTATCTGAAGGGGGCTGGGGAGGGACTTTTTAGGTTATCAGGTAGTGACAGGACTAGGGAGAATGGAGCAGAGCTGGAGGTGGGCAGATTCAGATTGGATGTGAGGAGGAAGTTCTTCACCATGAGAGTGGTGAGACCCTGGAATGGGTTGCCTGGTGGGGGTGGTTATGGTCACATCCCTGGAGGTGTTTAAGGCCAGGCTGGATGAGGCTCTGGACAGCCTAATCTAGGGTAGAGTGTCCCTGCCCATGGGAGGGGGATTGGAACTAGATGATCCTTGTGGTCCCTTCCAACCCTGATTGATTCTATGATTCTAAGCACTCACAGATTTGAAACTTCATTCTTCAAAGAAGCTGTTGGTGTGAAAGCCAGAGCTGTAACACACCTTCTTGCCAGAGCTGGAGCAGCTGATATGTGATTCTGCACACTGCAAAAATGCTAAAGTGGATTGTTCTCTGTGATAAACTACCACATGTTGAATGATAATGGCTTGCTATTCAACCCATTAATTTAGAAGCAGTAAAACAGAGCTCATTGTAGCGATTGAGTGAGAAGAGATGCATGTTCTCCTTAACTGGTATTCAAAAGTACCTCCTGAACACACCTTATAGACTTAGAGTTTCAGCAGTTATCTAAGAGTTGTATTGCTGCTTGCTATGAGTGTATTGATAGTGAAAACAGTGGAGATACAGTTCTTAATTAAGTCACATGAAGAAGCTTTGGATTATACTTCAGAATAATTTGACTTTAGACTAAGCTCAGCTATTTCTCATGGTTCATTAGTGTTGCTCAATTTAAGCTCTATGTCAATGAGATCTTCAAGAACAATCCCAAGGAGCTCTGTTCCTCTGCTAGCATATGTAGTGCAATTAAACTTGGCTCTATTTTTGAGAGGTCTTAGCCCAAACATCCTATACCCTATTAGGAAAACCGTCTTTGCACATTCAGACCTGACTTCTCTGATTTCTGGGATTCTGTGAAGAGTAATCCTGCTTGAAGGCACTGTAGGTATTGTGTAGATCCAAAGACAGGAGCACAAAACCAGATGTCAGAGGTCGAGAACACACATGGGAATAGTCTGGAAATAGGCAGCTGTAGCACTAGCACAGGTCTATGCAGGATGTGGACCATAACTAGACAGCTTAAAATACTACATCATGTTTACATTGACTTGAGTCTGTCATGTGCAGTTTTCTGATCTTTGCACAGAGTTAAGAGCTGCTAAATATTTATGTTGAGTAAAAAGCCTGAAAAGATAAGAAGGTTAGCCATAGTATATGTTTTCTCCAGTGAAGGATTCAGTGGCTGTGAAATAGACAGGCTATCCCACATTTCTGCATGGGCTGCAAGAGACAGCATGGAGCTAGAGATCCCTGCTCTTCTGCAGGCAGCTGAAGGCTAGCTGGGATGCTTCATGAGTCACCAAAGTGACACCATTGCTTATAGATAACTGAGCATGAGTTTCTTATCAGTGCTGTATCATGGGCCTGTCAGCAAAAGTGAACCTTCCTTGGGGGTTAGACCAGCTAAAACAGATTGACTGAATGCATTTTACAGCACAGACCACATAAAGTATTTGGTGGTGTTTTCATCACTTAGTTCCCTCTTACTAAGCCTTCTCTTTTGGTGTCAGATGATAGCAATCTAGCTGAAGCCTGGGTTTTAGGCAGCACTGGTGCTCACCAGCCCCTCCATCATCACCCTCTCCTAACCGCCCTTTCCCCAGATACCTGTATTGAATCTTACCCTGAGATCCATGAGGCAAACTCTGCCACTGGGAGGGGGACATACTGTGCATGTAGTGCTGCTCCTAGGTGTTCACTGGCATATGCAATACAGGCTCAGTAGCCCAAAACTGCTGGGCCTGAGACGGTCCCAGATGCTCTGAGTCTGACGTATACTTCCATCTCCAGTGACAAGAAGTGTTTTCCTGCACAGCCAGATAGAAGCTGACTTGAACAGTGGTAGATCTCATCCTACAAAACATGGTNGTGGTAAAATGCTAGCAAGGAAATGGTAAGCTGCCATCCAGCCTTCACCAGTAGAAAGGGAAGCAGGTATGGGAAAGGGCTGCAATGTCAGGACTCCATGCTGCTGCCAGGGTGTAAGTCCCTGGTCTCAGCCCTGTGGTAGCTATAAAGCACTTGCATTTTGGCCATGTAGGGATGTGAACAGCTGCGAGGGCTGACTGTGGCTTCTTATGGCTGTGTTTCTTCCCACATTAGATCACACGAAGTTTATAGGCCCCACAAGCCATATCAAAAGAGTTAATTACTTTGGAAGACAGTATGCATATTGTAACTGATTCCGTGTCTGACATCTAAATACTTCTGCTGAACCCTAACCCAAGACTAATAAAAGGCCAAATGGAAGTCCTCTGCAAAGTGCATTTGATTAGGCAAAAAAGTAAACTAAAAAGTCAGACACAAGTTTGAGATCAGACATAGCTTCTGCACCACCTTGTTCAAATCACAGCCCTTTGCTAGGAAGGAGTGGTGTGAAATAGCATTTACAGATTTTTACACCTGCTTTTGTTCTACCAAAATGAAGGTGCAAGTGAAAATCCATGTCCATCTGTCCACGTAACCGAACATTGCATTGTCTTGCCGTCAGTTCTTCAGTAGGTCTTCTAAGATACAGAATTTGAGGGCCAACGACTAAACTTTCTCATCGGGCAGTTCCTTTCCCAAGCAAAACTTCTCTCAGTATAGGCTGTGAACAACTCGTGCCCGCAGTGTCTTTGAAACATCTGCTGCTGTTAGCAACAAAGGCACTTTAGACGTAGTGCGCTTTGCACTGTGCTATAACTTTCATATTGCCCTTTGCACAGCCATTTTACTCCAGCCCCATGCTGTGTATCATTCATTGCGAGTTTACTTCATTCTGTGGATTCATAGCTGATGCTCTCTGGACCATAAAATTTCAGCTGCAAAACCAGAACATCTCATTATTTCTGAAATATCGAGCTTGTATCTTCTTGATAAATAATTCCTACTAGTATAATGTATCAGACTAAAACATATTTTCTGAGGCCAGTGAGGTTAAAGCGGCAATCTCACCTTTTTTAATTTTTTTGCCCTGAAGACAGTGATTTCCATATATAGAGTGACCCCGGTTTGTGTTGAACATGGGGAATGAGGATGAAGCATGAAACGACACATATTGCTGTCAGAGATTTGAAATGAGGCCTGCTAACCTGTAGGCAGCCTTACAGGACTAATCAGTCCCTCACATTACCAATGTATTCAGATTGCCGCATGCGGCAGCCAGCAATGGACGGGGGAAGTTTTCTTTTTTTTATCACTGCCATTGACAAACATTACATTTTAATGTGATTCTCCCCTTCCATCCACCGTCTAAAAATACCCAAACAAATCTTTTGACACCATATCTCTGAGACACTGGTCTCATCTGCTTTCCTTAATGCTTGAAGAGCGGGTGCAAA
Organism: Psilopogon haemacephalus; assembly: GCA_013396835.1. Taxonomy (NCBI): domain Eukaryota; kingdom Metazoa; phylum Chordata; class Aves; order Piciformes; family Megalaimidae; genus Psilopogon; species Psilopogon haemacephalus. The sequence continues at coordinate 164,435 of VWZI01022986.1, forward strand.
TTCTGTTGATTTGCTTTTGAATATGCATTAGTCGGCAGTGTTTAAACAGCCGATAACATTTTTTCACTCTTGTAGCTGACAACGTGAACTCTTCAGAATTCATCTTGTTTCTTAAACTTTGCTTCTAAAGTTTATAGTAGCCTGAGACACCTGAGTTGGGCTTGTTTGGAGTTGATAGAAGATGTGTGAGCAGCCAAAGCTGATGAAAGCCAAAGCCTATAATTTGCTTGCAAGACATTTTAATTTATTTTTTTTTTTGGGGTAATATTCTAAGCATCAATCAAAGCATTAGCAAAAGAGCCTCTGGAATCCATAAAGTCCTGACTTTCCTATTCAGAACATACACCCCACAAAGGGTAGCTTTCCCCTCTTGTGAGACAGAAGTTTCAATGCAGATAAAATGTAATTTAAATGTACCCTTTCAAATCGCTGTTGTACTAAGTGCTATTTCATCTACAGGCAGTGGTATTTATTGTGTTCTTGGTATTATGTGATGGCTTTCCATTTCAAGGTTTTGCGTAGGGAGATCAAAGCAGAAAAGGATAGAAAAAAACCCCACTTAAAGTCCTAGCAAGTAGTAAGCATCTAGTACATAAATCCCTTCAAGTGAGGATTACACTACCAGGCTTTTGGCAGGGAAAAAGTTATAATAGGAAGAGTTGGGTTAAAAGCACAGGTCATAGCCTCTTCTAGTTTCACTCCGAGGAGAAATCCACCTGGAAATGTACTCTACTGTCTGGTGTGCTAATTCCTCTCCTCATAACTCTCACTCCTTCTTCAGGATTTCAGGCGGGCCTGGGATCCATACGGGTCTCTCACTGATACTGTTTAGGAGCTAACGGAAACGTGATGAGACATACAACACGTAAAAGAGTAGGCACTGTTGCTGAGGCCTTTCACAACATATCTGTATGCCTCTCCAGCACCCATCGTCCTGTCTTGACCTCTTGCTTCCCATTGTACCCCATCCACAGCCTTCCGAAGACTTGGGTTTTGCTCCTGTTCAGCTGCTAATGGTCCGCTTGAAGGAATAAAGCTCTCTGCTCCTATGTCTCAACAGGATTTTCCTGGAACTTTTTCCCTATTTGGGATGCTTTGCAGGAGATGGCACAGGGCAGCTTGCATTGCATCTTGTTATGCTTGGTTAGGGGCTTGCTTTGAGGATCAGTGTCATAAATAAAATAAAACAAACAGGAAGAATTAAAATCCATGCCTCTCAGTCTCCAGTATCCATAATGATAAAGATTTTTGGGGGGAATGTTTTGCACCATTCATCCTTGGAGGATGGTGCTGCAGGGTGGCTCAGGACAGGGTGATTCACCCTACCTTCCCACCCTGGGCTGTGCATTCCTTTCCCCTCCCTTCTTTGGCACCAGTGCTCAACTAAACCTCTAGCAAGGTAGCTCCAGGCATGAAACTAGCCAAATCTAACTTGGGATTAAAAAAAAAAAAAAGAAAAATAATGGAAGCTTAAAACTGTTGCAGACCTGATCCTAAATGTGCTCAGCAGCTCTTCAAGATAATGAGCATCCACAAGTTCAGACCCAACCTTATCTCATCCTGGAAAAGAAGGAGATGGGGAGATGTGCTAACAGGGATCAGTGACTCCTTGAGTCCTTAGTATGTCTTTCAGCATAGTGCAGGAATGCTCTAGTCAGAAGGCATAGGTCTGGAAATGGCAGTGATATGGTCACATCAGCACAGTGTGTATGGTGAGCCCTTCTGAGGGAAGATCAATTCTATAACCCTAAACTGGCACCAGCTGGCCAGCCAAGGCTCCACCAGGTAACAGACTTGTTGAGATATCTCGTACCTGCCAACCCAGTGGAGACACATTGGACACTTATGATGGCACTTCTCATTTGTGTGTGGGCAATCACTCTGACCACTGGAAAGCCATCAGGCTTAGCTGCTGCTGAGAGGCAGTCACTATATGGTTGCTCCACTCGATACTCTTCAAGCTCCCTGTCTCAGTATCCAGATCTACCCCCCACCTTGTCATTATGTGTCATTTTTCAGAGCTTCGTTTTCTCACAGAAGGATTTATCTGGAGGCTCGATTTACAACAAAACTCAAAAAAAGCAGCTCTGGGGAAATGTCTACTCCTCATGAAACAGAAAAAGAGAAAGTTCCCAAAGAGGTTTTACATGGGTGTTATTTTTTCTCTTGTGTAATGTATGCAGGGGAACATTTTTTTTTCCTCCCTTGAAATAAAAGAGCTTCAAAGGCAGTTTAAATAAATAAATAAGCTTGATGAAGTGATAGAATTTTTCTGGAGGAGAGATCATCAGTAAATTCACTTTAGATTTTTTTTTAAACCATGGCATCTTGTTTTTTCAAAATATGTTTGAAGTCTTTGAATTTGCCCCTTGGACCCATTTAAATCTAATTTCTAATCCCTTAGTCTCTGTAATCATATGAAACCTCTATTTTGGTATTATCATTTGAGTCCTAAGTATTTGCCAAGTGCATATTGTATCATCAAATATTTGTCATATAGTTGTGCTTAAGATGTAGAGCTCTCAAAAGAGGTTGATAACAGTTTAAGCAACTTTGGAGTAAATTAAGGGATTTAAAGGATTAGAAAAGAGATAACAGATGTTAAGTGTGTACAGATTTTTTAAAATCTTGTGTTAGTCTTTAAATATCTGCCATGAATAATGAAATACAGAAGGTGTTCTTGCATGTTATATTAATAATTTCCATTCTCCTGCCCTGTCATGGTTCAGTAGGGTATTTTATCTCCACCATTCAAATTCTTGACAAAGATGATTTCTTTCTACAGAGTCACAAACCTAGCCCACAGTCTTGGACACTTTGTGATCTGGGCTGGGGAGCCAAAAACAGTCTCTGCAGGAGTCATTTTCATGTTCATCCTCCTTTAAATAAAGGCTCCAGGCATCAGCTAGCTCCGTTTGTGTTGGCTGTTTGCTGTGGTGGGTTCCACAGAGGCCTTTTTCCAGAGCTGGAGCGGGGGAAAGGAGAAGGGTAGGATGGGGATAAACCTCACCTGGGATGGCAATGGGCCACAAACCTCACACATTGCCATACCTAGGTTCTGGGCAATGCTTCGAGTAGTTGGAGAAGCTATTTTAAAAAGCTAGATGGGATTTCTTTAAGTGTCCTTGGTACAGGCTACTATTTTGTCAAGTTAATGTGGGATTATCTCAAAAAGAGACCTCAGGGTTGGGCCCTTGATTTATCTCAGTGTCTAAAAATTAAAAGGCTTATACAAAAGCTTCTTCCCACAGATTTCATTTTATCCATGTTGGGAAGTGGGTTTTCATACACCAAGAGATCTCCTCTCAGCCATGCAAGTAAGGCAGCTCTTCTAGTGCAAGCTCTCAGCAGATTAACAGTTATTATACCTTATGACAGCAGACATAATGTGAGGGATGCTATTGCAGAAAGACTGGCTCAATAATTCTTATCCTAACATGCCCAGAGCCTAAAAAGGCAAGTTGAAAAAAATGCATGCAACAGGTACCACATATCAGCAAATGTATTTGCATGGACAAGAGAATTTTTCTTGGATGACCCTGGTGAGGATCCTGAAGGAGCTGTTGCAATGTTGAACATAATCCAAGACGGAGCTAAGCAGTTTTGAACTTGGAAATAAAAGTTCTTGTCTGGCAGCAGCTGGGAAAGTCTAAGACCACACCTGAAATGGTGTGTTTATACCAGGTGCTGTTTTACAAGACAGGCATTGGAGCAGTAGAAACAGGGCAGAAAAGAGCAAGAAGTATGAAAGGAGACCTCAGGTGTTTCAGCAGAGAGAAGAGGTTAAGAAAACTGATGCCACATTCATTGCAGAGGAGGAAGCAGACAAAAACGGCTGTGCAATGCCTGAGATGTTGAGGAGTGGCAAAAAGTTGGATGAGAAGGATGTGAGAATGGAACAAAAAACTGGAGGAAGAGGAGACAAGGTTTTCACAATGTTTCTGCACACTGTCTCCCTATAGAGGGTAATTAGTGTGAGGAACACAATAACCCACAATCATCAGGCAGCTCTGGATGTGTTTACAACACAATGGCTTGCTGCATTGGCAGGAGAAGCTGTAAAGCCTCTTGGAAACTCCCTTGTTAAAATTCTCCCACCAAACTGAATGTTATATGGCAGAGATATAATCAAAAAAGCTGAGAAACAAAATGCATTTCAATTAGTAAGGGACACAAGAGGGACCAAAAGAAGTTCCTCAACATAACAGAAATAAAAGGAGAATAGAGGAAAGAATAACACTCACTAGTATAAAACAGAGGAGAGTGAGGCAGATCAGATCAAAGTGTTCAACATCTCATTGCCCATGGCCTTCCCCCTCTCCTCCCCTTCAAAAAAAAAATTTTTTTTTTAGGAGGAAACAGGCACTTCAGCCAGGATAACAAAACCAGGTGGCATTGCAGTATAATTCTGTTGGGTAAATAGCCAAGCTAAAGAGGACACAGTTCATACTACAGCACTGAAAGAGTGCTTTGCAGTCACCCACGAAGAAGTACTGAGCTGCCAACAAGACAAACAGTGGTACCTGCTGTTGGATGTGATGGAGACACTAAACTGAGATTTTGGTTGCCTAAGATGAGCTCTGGTCTCCACACTGGGCGGATAATTAAGCATCAACGTGCTGGTGCCGTATTAGACCTAGCTCACTACCCCTGTTTTTGCAGCTAAATGAATTTTCTGGATTTATAGGATAGTCACACAAAGAAGTTACTGTGAGGGAGAAGGTGTAAACCTAGTCTAAGTTAGTTGCCCTGCAGGAACTGCCAGAGTACCACTTCTTACTATGGAATACATGCAGGAGAATTTCCTCCCCGGCAAGTAAATGAAGGGTAAACAACCAGACTAGAGAGAGAGAGAATTTACTGTGGGGAGAGGAGCAATTAAAGTGAGCTAGCTTTGAGGCACATCCACACTTTAGCTAGCCAGCAGTAATTAGTTCCCATATCCATACCCATATCCTTAGCACTGGGACACAAAAAAATATTTCTGAAGGACATGTTTTTGTTTTTTTTTTCCCCTTTTGTGTTCAACAGGGTGCACTTTAGGACATGGTCTGTCAAAAGAACCACATGGCTTAATTGGTCTCCCAAGGCTGTTTGCCTTCATTCCTTGAATATGGTTACTACTGAGCATTTAACTGGTAACTTATGAGCTACTTTATTAGGGCATCACAACAGACATGTTTCTGGCAGAAGGCAGTAGAAGATGTGAGAATACAGATAAAAACTTCTGGAGATCCTTGAGTAAAATATAAAACTTGTACTTTGAATGTGAGGAAGAGAATAATAAACATTTAGACAGATTTCCAAGGCAAGCAACTTGGAAGTCAAATAAAGACCAACGGACTTTGGACTGCATCCTAGGGAAGATGTGCAAAGTAGTGCATTGGAGGACTTGTATTCCATATACTTTGGACAAATCTACCTGATCAAATTCAAATTTATAGAGTCCTGTCAGAATTTTGTAATGTTTGTTGTGGTTATTTTTTTCCCCAGGCTGCTGTGATATTTCTGAAAACTAAGCAGAAGTCTTGCACCTTTGTTGTGGTGCATCCGTGACAGCTTGCTGTCAAAATCAGCCAGTGGTATACAGAGGAACCATTAAGGTCTTTCGGAGCTTGTTTGTGGGAGCAGGGATTTTTCTTCCAGATCATTTCTATCCAAAAGTAGATGGCTAGTGAAGAGGCAAAATAAAAAGGGGCTGGTGCAGTTGAAAGCTCAGTGATGCCATCTGGGATGTCTGGGTTCAGGCAGATGAGAATGTGAGAGCCTGGGCTGAGATTTTCTATGGCTTTAAGTAAGCCTGCTCTCATATTCCCCACCTCCCTTCCCCATGTTCCCCCAAACTGGGAGGGAAAGTAACAGAAAAATATCCTTGGGTTGAGATAAGGAGTTTAATGAGATAATATGATGCATGATTGGCTCGACTTATTTTGCAGAAATGCACAGCAAAAGCAGAAGCAGTAACAGAAGTCAGACATGAAATAAACTCCTCAAGCCCAGAGCCAGCCCAATGGAAAAGGCCAACATCCCAAAGCTGGAAACTGGAAGCAGCAACTGAAAACAGGAAGCCTCTCATGCTGGAAGCAGAACTTCAAGCACCATGACACTTTGCTCCAGCCAGCACTTTCATTTTAAATCTGGCATGACATCAGCATGGTGTTGAATACTCAGCAGCAGATTCAACTGGCTAAACCCATGGCATTCTTCACTCCTTACTCTGTGCCGTTGATGCCATGCCCAGTAGCAATTAACATTATACAACATGCATAATAAAACATTCGCTGTCCTTTCTCACTCAAAATGAGATCTCCTTTTGGTACACAGCAGACTTTTTTACTGCAGATGTTCTGGAACTCCACTTGTTCCAGTACTGTTGGGTTCAGTCCATGTCCAGTCCAAATGGTGGGGCTGTGTTCCCACCCCTGGGGCAGTTGATTCCAGTGACTCCTTCTACCCCATCAAGTGAAAACAAACTATGGCCTGCATTACAATGCTCAGCTTCAAACATGTCCAGCTGTTGAGATTCCCCTCTCACACTTGGGATATAGATAGGTTCCACCCCTCATAACATGATGGCATCAGAGTATGCTGTGTGCCTGTACCTGCATTATACTTTCATGGGATCCACTTACCAAGGTATGGGATCCATACAGTCCAATAAACCAAACTCTCCCTCCACTCTATCTGATTGGAAGCAGGACCCCTTTAATGTATACTGGAATCACTTTTGGCCTGTGAAGAAGTTTTGTGTCTTCCCTCAGCAGGACCAGAAGCTGTATTAGTTCTTGTGCTCTTTTTGGGTGATTTTCCACTGGAAACTGGGGCAGAATTTCTCTGGGGAGAATTTTCCTTGTAATTCACAGATTTGCACAGCTAGATCTGAAGTGGGTTTTCCATCTCTCTTCCTTGTGCCTTGCCCATGATTTCATAAGTAAAACCACAGGATTAGCCATGGTGTGTACCTCCCAGGTCCTCTCCCTCAGACAAAGTGTTTATTTCTAACAGCTGAAACAACAGAACCGTATGGGTGGGGAACAGGACATGTTCTTTTGGAGCCAATGGACCTCCCTGGAGGGTTCTTCCACAGCTGAAACACAGGTCTGTACAGAGGAAGAGAAATCTTCCTTGTATTGCTGGAGTCCATTTTAGCCATCTTTCAAAGCCATGGATAAAAACCAAGTGACCACCTCTGGCTCTTCCTTTTGTTCCTGTGATAAGCATCTTTCATCCTCATATTTTGCAAGATAAACTACTTTCCTTGTAGGTTTCCTTTTAGGTACAGGGACAGGTGATACTGGCACAGGTTGGCTCTCTGGTGCAACTGCCATGCCTGCTGTTGTGGTCTGAGTAGCCACGGTGCCTGCTGGTCTGTCTGTAGGTACAGAGACCTTCTCTTGCCCCTGAGGACTCTGAACAGTGATGAGAAGGGTTTGATAGGCATGGGCCAAGCCCCAAAACATCACAGTGATTTCTATTTTTCAGGAACTTCTGGGTTGACAACATCCTTTTTCCAAATGTTTTGCCAGTTTATCAGGATTTTGCATTTGTTCAAGGGTGAAATTCCAAGAAATCGGAGGTGACCACCATCCTAGGCACTTGCCCACACTCTCCCACACAACCTGCCACTTATAACTTTCCAGCCTTGGGGCAGATTTCTGGGTAGTATTTTTGGCAAAGAACTGCATCACTCTGGACAAGACCTCATCATTTGGGTGAGATTATATATACACAGAGTGGCTAGTGGAATAACCATATCATAACATGCCAGTAACCAGCACAGCAGCACCACAGCTTTAAGCCATGCTCCTGAGCTGATAAGCACCAGCAGGAAGAACACACGGAGTACAAGTGTGTAAGGCTTTATGTAATATATCCAGGGCCAAGACCCAGCACATCATCCCCAGCAACCCCCAAAAAGCAAATTCATCAACATGGTGAAGATACTACAGAAAAAAAAAAACAAACCAAAAAAAGTATGCAAAATCATTCCAATAAGCCTTAATCAAATCTTCTCTTTGTCTTGTTTTTCATTATCTCAACCCTTTCTGAGCCCCACATTGCAGGCCGAAATAGATTGCGCTGGATTAAGACAGCCCACTCTCAAAAGTCCTCCCCACCAAGACCGTAAAGTAACACCAAAAAAAAATACCTGGGTTGAGGCGAGCAGTTCAATGACCTTAGCCTGTTTTGCAGAAAAGCACAGCAAAAGCAGCAGCAGCAGCAAAAGTTAGCCATAAAACAACCCCCAGCCCCCCATCCCACAAGCCAGCCCAGCGGAAAAGGCCAAAACCCCAAAGATGGAAACTGGAAGCAGCAACTGGAAACGGGAACTCTCACATTGCAATATGAACTTCAAGCCCCAAAATACTTTGTTCCAGCCAGCATTTTTGTTTTAAAGCTGTCACAATATCAACATGGTATTGAATACTCAGCAGCAGATTCAATTGGCTAAACCCATGGCAGATGTCTGTGACAGATGCTGGAGATCTGATCAAAGTACTTGAGGGAGCTCAGGGGGATGTGGGCACCTCTGTCTGGACAGACCAATAGCTCCTCAGGCTCTGCCAGCATAGACACCCAGTGAGACATCCCAGTGTGAACGCCTTGCTTAGGAGATTAATTTTATTCCTGTTCCAGATCATGCTCATGCCAGCACAGTCACTTTCAACCTCCTTCCCTTGTGGATATTAGTCCCTCTTTTCACTCTCCTAGTGTTGGTGGCAGTCTACCTATTGATTTCAGTGGATGAGGAAACAGGGACCTGAAAGAGCAGATCTACCAGCAAAGCCCCCACGCTGGCTAGTGAGGAACAGTTTGGAAGAGTACTGTTTGCTAGGTGAAAGCCCTCTAGGGCAGTTGTGCTCCATGGACATTCCATGGTCCCAACCAAATATAGTCATGATTCTCACATGTCCTGAATAGATCTGTCAGCTATTGCTCTCTTATTTAGTCATCCATTTGTAAACCAATGATGCCTGTAAATCTAGCTGGAGGTGAAGACAACTTTTTACATATTGTAGGGGAAAAAACCTGCATAAGCCCATGGTGATTTGCCAGGGTTGTTTGTTTTATTGGATTTTGTGATATTGAGATGGTTTGGCAACTGTTGTCCTGTCAGATTGAGAGGTCATTCACCAACCTCCATCAGAGACTTAAAAGCACGGCAAGGTAACTCCTTGTGTCAATTTGACTCAATTTGCAAACTAATGAGTTAAGCCCTCCCAATGTGTTTAGGGTCAGCTCGGATCTATTTGGGAAATGTTTGACTATTAGCATTTAAAGCTTCAGATGTGCCAAGCCCCATTCCCCCCTCCCTGCTCCCCAGCCCTCTCCAGGTTTCTCCCTCCTTTAATTTCCCTGCAGGTTTTAGAAAGGATGCATTAAATTAAAATCACTAGCTGTTTTGTGAGCAGTCTTTTGTGACCAGTAATGAATGTAATGAGTGAAAAAGGACAGAGAAAACAGGATGATTAAATGATGGTGGGCTGTTTTTCACCCAGCAGTTTGCAATGTGACACAAATGGACAATTGGGGCTTTTCTTTTCCCATTAATTTGTATCTGTGTTTGCACTTGTCACATAAAAATCAGACTATTTACTAAAACATGAGGTAGGTAACAGATGCCACCTCCTTTGGAGCTGAACCTGATTGACCTTATGTCTGGTAGTACAGTTGTGCAATGTTATTTGGGATTTTTCTGGATGTTGGACACAGCCCCAGGCACAACTAGACATTGCTCTCATGTGCCTTTAGAAGGATTGGTACTTTGCCTTCTGTGCTCATTGTGTTTTACAGCACTCATTCTGAAACGTTTTCTGTACTACCATTGAAATATAGTCAGGGTTCGGATTTTTTTCAAACTGCAGGCAGAGCTAAGAGCTTCCCTCCCTAAGATGTATGTTGAGATTTTTCCATGATAGACAATAATCAAGAGATTTAGAAAATAGTAATTTTCTGAGCCAGGATGTGCTCTGAGTGCATATGTGTGTGCGTGTTTTGATTAAACCAAGTATCTGAATCTGAAATCTTTGGATATATTCTTTAGATTGTTTTGGGACTCTTCTGAGAAACAATGTCTGTCTACTCCAAATACACCAGATCCCTTCTTACCGTTTTCTCCTTCCTGTGAAACCCACAAAACAGCCCATAGCGTGGAAACAGTCCAAATTCTGTATCCTAACTAAAGTGTAGCTAGTATATATATATATATATATATACACACACACACACAATTAAAAAGTGAGGTGCTGTTTTAGCTTGATACGTTTCAGAGCAGGGGTTTAGGCAAAAGCAGAACTAGAGTACTTGGAAAGCATATTGTGACACAGTCCAGCCTGAGTCCTTGGAAGTGAACATCATCATGGCTAAAGGAAATTTTATACAATTGTGTCTATGGGAGCAAGGGCATGTTCCATCCAGTGCTCTACTAAATGTATATTTACAATGGATGCTCTTTGTCACTTCCAGGGACCTAACAAGGGGCTGAATCAAGGACTGGTCTGGCTGAAGGAGTTGACAGTCAAAGTTGAAAGTCCATACAGAGTATTTTTGAAATAATACTCAAGGGATCTCAGGACAGTAGTATTTAATTCGTAATTAGGAGAAATAAGACAAAACTGAACAGAATGTAATGGCTATTTTAAATGGACCTGGATCCACGAAGAAATCAGGTCTTTTAAACATGTTTTTAAATGGCTGCTGCACCATGTGAAATGACAGGTCCTACAACTCTGATGGGGCTCTAACAGGAGTCATCATTGTCAGAGACAAGTGACACAGGCAGTGAACTGCAATACTTCAGCAACAGACAACCTTATCCTACTATTAAGTAAACTCTTCATCCAATTTCCATTTCAATTTTATAGTTTCTGCCGACACAAGTCATTAAAATGCACAAGCTAGCTTTGCAATTATTCATTCAAATAACACGTTAAAATGTAAGGGGTATTCTTGCTCTTAAACTTGCAGAGCTGCCATCCACACCTCCCTGAAACGCTCCTTGAAAAACACACCAATGAAAGAGTAGCCTTTCCATCTTGCTTCACCTCTGCTTAAAGATCTGTTTCTGTTCACAGGAGGAAAATGAACTCTCATGCAAATAAGGCAACGACAGTAAATACTTTTTGTTTTGTTTTAACTGAATGGGAAAACAAACTTCAATTTGAATACTAAACCATCCAGAATATCTAGCTGAAAACATGTTTTTATTATTTACATTCCTAGGTTTGGCTTGTTATGCTCCTGGCATATCTATTCATATCTCTTGCAGTATTTTTTCATTTCATATATTAATATTTAATATTCTTTATACATTGTTCAACCTTAATGGTTGTCTAATTTCTGTTTTTCATCCACAGAGAAGCTATTAATTTATGAGCATATAGGGCAGTAAGTAATAATTTGCATGAATGCCTTGAGCAGATATGCTTCCATAGGCCTCCCATAGCATAGACTTTGGAAAGGGTGATACCATCTATTGGCCAGGCTTCAATGAACACTCTTGACAAGAAGAAGGAAAAAAAAAAAGTTTTTTAATCCATAAAGAAGTCTACTAAGTGAAAAATCAAGAGAGATGACAGGAACTGAGTTGTTCCTGGGGTTTGTTTGGCTTTTTTTTTCACTTTATTAATGCGTTAAATATATTCCTGTGGTTTAGAAAGCATCACAGTAACTGAAGTTTTCTGTACATCTTCAGGATTGACAATGAGCATTAAAAAAGGTCCTCAAAGACTGGCTGGCCTACAGGGACATCTCCACTCCTGGTGTTCCTAGCCACAGTCTGGAACTCCCTTTTCAGGGGGTCAGTGACAATTTACACCCTGTGGTAAGACTAACATCTGAGTCCTTCCGCAGACAGACATCAATGTAAAGCACTAACCATGTTTACCATATATTACTGTCCCCAAAAGACATAAATGAAGCAAATAAGGGATTTTATTTTGCATTCTCTTGAGTATGGGTTGGAAGAAATACATTGTTTGCTGGTTAAGTGCATGTCTTCTGTCTTCACATACAGTTCATTAAAGCATATGAAACTGCCTGGTATGAATAACTTCATGAATACAGAATATTTCTGTTGGGAGACCTTTTTATTGGACAGTAGACTCAAAGAAACTTCAGAAATTTTTGCAAGCATGCAACATCAACAACATTTTCTATGTGAAAGTGTTGAAATGTGCACTTCGACTTGTATAAACCACCAAGTTCTGCTTTCATTTTTTCGGTGTTTCCCTGTATTACAATTTGACACTAAAAATTTGAATGGAACATGAGAAAAGGTTTGAATAAATTGTTAAATTTTATAGAAATTGTAGAAAAAGAGCCTACCAAGCAGAAGCTACTGCAGAATCTCCTGCAAAACACCTTCTTTGCCAATAGATATTTCCAGAGCCCTCATTTAAAGACCTTTTCTCATATGTCTGAGCTTTGTATATTATACAAAGTTCACAAAAATAAAGCAACAATACATGTGCACTTAATTTTGGCTTGGTTTGCTGCAAGAGTGCACTCAGGCAGAGATGTGTGCATCTTTTTTTCCAGACATCTACTATTTAAATGTAAGTGATAACGGCAGTTCAATTAGACTCAAAGACCTGAACAGTCTAGTGGTGCACACAGGGGTGACAGAGCAGAGCCTGGCTCATCACACGGCAGGTGGTCCCAGCTTTCCTACCTAAACAAGCAGCTGTCTGTGCCTGAGGTGTAGATGCGCAGCCTAGAGTCACAGGGGTGATAAAGGAGCTTTTAGGGTGAGATTTGCCTGACCCATCCCAGACTGCTGACCCATCCCAGACACATTCTGCTGGGTGTATCCCCTTGTCTCCACTTGAGACAAAAAAGTGTGCATAGAATGGGACCTGAGCTCCCTCTCATTCTCTCTAATAAGATGATGTTCATTAACATGGTCTGTCTGGGGAGACCTTATTGTGGCATTTTGGTGCTTAAAGGGGGCCTATAAGAAAGATGGGAACAATCTTTTTAGCGAGGCCTTTTGTGACAGGACAAGGGGTAACAGTTTTAAAGCAAAAAAGGGTAGATTTAGACTGGGTACAAGGAAGACATTTTTTTGTAACAAGGATGACAAAACACAGCAACAGATTGCCTAGATGGGAGGTTAAAAGCCCCATCCCTTGAAACATTAGAAGGCAAGTTGGATGAGGCTCTGAGCAACCTGATCTAGTGAAAAAATGTCCCTGCTTTCTGCAGAGGAGTTATATTAGATGACATTAAGGGGCCCTTCCAACCCAAAACATTCTGTGATTCTATGAACTTCCTTTCACTAACCTTTTAACCTGATTTCCCTGGCATTAGTGCACTGTGAGAGTGTAGAAGTCCAAAAGTTAAGACTTTACTTGTGCTTAAGCAGTTCTGCCTGGTACCCCAACTGGATTGAGAGAGAGCTCACCACTTTCAAAAGGTATGGCACTTCTGCTTTTAATGTTTCACCTGACTGGAAGTCCATTGACCAAATTATATCTAAACTTAAAAAAAAACCCAAACAAAAAAAAACCCCAAAAACACAATTAAATGGTCCTCCATGTTAAAGACATTTTAATTACTTTTTTTCCCTTATTGTTTAAACTGTAAATAAGGAGTACATGGTAGAAAGTGCAGCTGAAGAAAATATATCAAATAAAAATTTATCTTCATCATAATTTTCTATTCAATTTTCATGGTTGAAGAACTAAAACTCTAATATTAAAGTTCTAAATTTGCTGTGTATATCAGTGTACTAATAGCACTTGGTAGCACGTATAATAATCTGACACATTGCTTTTCAAACTAATCATTAATGAATTAATGAAAGGCTTTCACTGGGTTTGTACTGTGTAACATAATGAGATATACAGTATTTAAGGCTTTCAAAGATTTAGGACTCTATTAATGAAAAATAATTATTATCCTACAACAGTAATTAAGTATAATTTGCACGGAACTAACATTTTCTAATCTGTAAACATTAGCAATGTCAACAGTTCCTCGTGGAGCTGTTAATTGCTCTGCAACATTTTTTTAAAGGGAAATGAATGGGCTAATGTGCTGGCAAACAGGGATGTGGTTCAGAAAACTGGTAACAGCATCTAGGCAGAGGCCTCTGGGCAGATCTGAAGAGGCACACTGGTGCTTGCCGATGCCTATCTAAAGATTTAGGTGCCTAAATACCCCAGGTTCTTAGATTTTGGCGAAATACAAAGGGAGGATTATTCTTAAGCTGTGAGTGATTTGCAAGGTGAAAAGTGAAACTGCCTTCTGCACCCTTCCTAGATCCTGGAGGCTTAGCAAGGCCTTTCCCTGTGCTGTAAAAGGGCCAACCCAGGACAGTGTTACAGGCGGGTGCTGGAATCTCACTGATTTGCTGGGGTTTAATAAGCTGCTTTTGAAGCAGTTTGCTCCTGCTGAGGCTTTCCCAGAAGCACCCTACCTTCCATCCGCAGCAGGCTGAGAGTGGGTCCCATGGCATTTATGGTGGCTTGCTTGAGAGGCAGCAAATTGTTACGTTGCAGTAACTTGGTGTTGGTGTGCTAGATTATAAAGACTAGAAATGACAATTTTGCCTGTTTGGACACATCCAGGAGTCACCTACTCCAAATCACTGCTTTTCAGCACAAGCATGAAAAATGAACATTAATTTTCCCTCTGTCTGCTGGATAGAACTCACCCATGGTCACAAACAGCACCCACAGATCATGTTTTCAGGGTTTCTCTGTGGCCTAGCACAAACTACTCGTAGCTGGAGAATTTTCCAAGAGGAATTCTTCACAGGATCACAGGATGTTAGGGGTTGGAAGCGACCAAAAGAGATCACCAAGTCCAACCCCCCTGCCGGAGCAGGACCATACAATCTAGCTCAGGTCACAGAGGATGCATCCAGATGGGCCTTGAAAGTCTCCAGAGAAGGAGACTCCACAGCCTCTCTGGGGAGCCTGTTCTAGTGCTCTGTGACCCTTACAGTAAAGAAGTTCCCCCTTGTGTTGAGGTGGAATCTCCTGTGCTGCAGCTTACATCCATACTTCTGGCAATGGCTCAGCTAAAATATTAATGGATGGTGGGTGGTTTG
>VWZI01022986.1:179540-192364 GCA_013396835.1 Psilopogon haemacephalus
TGGATAATATAACCTGAGCTATGCAGGTCTTAAAATTATCCCCTACCTCCTTTTTCTCCTTTTTTGACTTGCAGTTTTAAAGACCTAACATTTACCAATGTTACCCATACAAGCTTGAGGTGACACATCAGGAAGGAGCGTAGCAATGAGTGGCAGGAAGATAGAGGGCGTATCTAGAACTAGGGAACTTGGGGGTCATGTAACCTTGGGTCCTGCTTTAGCTGCGCTCTGTGCTTGCCCTGTGACTTTAGGCAAAACTGCAGTCTCTGAGCCTGCAGAGACCAATACGTCTTAAACTGCATTACCAGCAGCTGAATGCTTGACTTTGCACTGTAAGGCTGGTTCAGTGTTTTGGAGATTTGTGTGCAGTTTTGAAGGCACTGCTGATTTTCATCCGTGTGACGTACTGTAAAGAGTATTTGCAAAGGTCAAATTAATAACTGACAGGGAGGTTACTGGAACAGAAGACTGAATAGAATTTGTGATTTTATAATCTTGTGATATGTTAATTTTATGTCTTTTATCTATGTGCATTTTATTAACAGACAACACTATGTTTGCCTTGCCACTTTGTCAGCGAGAAGTGCATGGTGAGGAAAGAAGTGAAGGCTATAGGAGGTTTGGAGGTTGATTTAATTTCTTAGCTATCATTCAAGGTGGATTAGTAAATAACCTGTGAATAGATTTCCCCTGAATGTTCCAAGAAAGTTTTGCAGCCTCAGAATGACGGTCTGAAAAAAATCTAATAAGGACAGAGAACAGGAATAAGCAATTTAGCTAGATTTAAAATAGACTTAAACAATACAGTCTGTCTTCATCAGAATCATCAGAATCCTGGGATTTTTGGTGACCTAACTCCCCTTTTTACAGCTTGTCAGTATTATATTTTCTTAACCTTGTTCCCCACATCCATCAGGGCCCTCACAGAAGCTGCACACAGGAAAAGACATTTGCATGCTCCTCCACCCACTTCCTACATTGTGCTGATAATCCAGAATCCTTCCAACACCTTTTTTCATCACTCCTAGGATGTTGTTCCTTCCTCCTTGCTTGTCTACCTCCCACTTTCTTTATCAGTCAGAAAGTCAAATTGTGTCTATAAACTGATATAGTAAAAAGGTCACTCTCAGCTTTCTGGAATTTTTTTTTTCATACATTTTAATCAATGTCTACTTCAATCCTCTTAAAAATTTTTTTTTAAAAAGCTTTATAAGGGGAACAAAACAAGAAGAAAAAAGCAGTAGAGGAATCTTTTACATACCTATATATATGACTGGTTCAAGAACAAACTTGCTATCTCCCTGAAGTTTTGTTTGTTTTATTCTCTATCTTAAATGATCTTTAACCACAATTTCTAGAGGGAAAAAAAAAAAAAAATCTCCTCTGGGAGTAGATGCAATATTTAAGGAGCTTATTCCAGAATGTCAGAGTGGGGAAATCCAGGTGCAACTAATGAAACAGCAGTTTTGATTATACCATAGCTGTGACCCTAGCGAAACACACAGTTGTCAGATAGATGGGAACTATTTCCATATTACAAACACTCTTTTTTGGAAGCTTTGTGACATATGTATGTATAGTGAAGCATAAATTTGCTAATACATATTTTATAACAGAAGCTTGCACTTCAACTTGTTCATCAACACTAACTGATACTTTTTTTGATTTTCTACTTGCATTTAAAAGGCGATGGTGAAGCTAATAAGAGAAAATTGCATCTCATCCACCACCTAGCCTCTGATTTCACTTACATCAGTTTGAATCCAGAGTCACTGTGAGAACCAGCAGCAGGGCAGGCACCACTTTGCACAGCTGGAGAAATCAGCATGCTCTGTCCCTTCAGGGCCAGGGTTTGATTCCCTGTGATGGAGAAGTCAGATGCAGATGCAAGCATACACATCTGTAATGATGAGCAGGATCGATGTGAACATTAATTCCCCCAGTTGTTTAATACAGTGGAAGTGTTTCTCTAGAGAGCTGAGTTCAAATTCAATTTAAATGACAAGTTTAAAAGATGGTGGTTATTTTTTTTTCCTCTAAAGAAGATATCTATCTACTATGACATAATTGGCGATATCTTCTCAGGACAAATCAGGTCTGAGACTGATAAGGACAGCTGGATAGTGAACCTTGAACCAGGGCTGCCTGCACCATTCCATACTCCTACTGGCACTGTTAATTTCACATGAGCATGAAATCTAAACACCTCTAAATAATGGATTAATTCAGAACAGACATAATGTCTTCTGGAGAGGTTCAAACCTGCAACAAGAATGATGACAAGAATTCTTCTGTTGGTTTTTAAAGGGATCTAGACACCCAATAATGGTTACATTTAAGCCAGCCATTTTCCAATACTGACTTTTAAGGTCTCCACGTTTTACCTGTTGAAACAGGTAGGAACATGGTCCTGACCTCAGTTCCTATGTTGTCTGCACTGGGCATTTGAAAATGCAGTTGAATGTGGACTTACACATAGTTTGAGACCATAACTTTCCTTTTGTTTGGCCTCAAGGAAAAGTAAGGGGAAGAGGTGAGCATGTGTGTGGCTGCTTCTGCAGGCAGGACTCTTCCAGGGTGTACAAGCAGCTCCAAAACCAGCATCACCTTCCTTCTTTGAGACCACCTCACTTGGGAATGGCTGTGACACTAGCACTGTAAAAAAAAATTTGACCATGAAGTTGAAGTGCTTTGTATTAAGCTCTGTTATCATGAAGATGAACATTTCCTAAACCAAGAATGCTGCTAAAGCAAACAACAAAAGGTTTTGGGTTCACCTCAGGCTGCAAAATTTTCTGTTGTTTTACAAAATAAAACGAATACTTGTGCTCTTTGCACTTGGCCTGTATCCCAGCTGCACTTGTTTCTCTACTAATCATAACCGTGCCAATACTCAATGCCATTGTCTTTGTGGATGGGGTTGAACAGGGAGGGGAGAAAGTTTACCTCCCCAGGTTTCACATTTTTAGGCAGTATCTGTTAAAAAACATGTTTTATTCACTATTCACATGTGGACAGACTTTCAAAGGAGTCTTAGCATATGCTAGCCACAAAATCTAATCTTCAGCATTCAGCTCCCCCTCCAAATGAAGAAATATGTCATCTCTGGGCTCAAGAATACTAAAAGATGTGAAATCTTAGCTCTAACTATAAAGGACATTTCCCACCTAGTCTCTGTTTCGATGTACAAGGGTTGTGCTTAGTGATTCAGTAAGACCACCTTGACATTTAAACATATGTCACTCACTCCAAAAATGTTTCCAGCCCTCCACCCTCCTCAACCCCCTGGCCTCTATGAAAAGGAAACTGAGCCTTTTAAGGGCATCTGTCAAATGTCAGGCAAGCATGCATAATCTGCAGTGTGCTCCCAGGGTAACTGCTGAATAGTTGCTGCTAAACCCTTCTGAAGCTAAGGAAAGAACTGGACCTGTTGAAACGAAGCACAAAACAGGAGGAACTTTTAAAAGCGATTTGTCGGTACAAATGCAGAGACATCCACTTTGAAGCACATGAGTCTGTCACTAGTGGCAGCAGAATACTGCAACACACATTCACAACACTGGCTGTCATAATTAATTTCTTGGCAATCATTGCTGGGAAAAGAAAGTTACAGAGAATTAAGCTAGCAGAAAGTATCCTCCACCAGAAGAGGGAAAAGAGTGTTTTGTGAAGCCTTCAGGAAGACCCAAATGAAGCTTTACTATGTTCTGTATCACCCTTTAAACTGTTAAATCACCCTTATCACCCTTTAAACTGTTAAATTCTTGAGAGAATGAGGATAGAGTATCAACAGACCAACTGCAAGACTTCCTTCTGTGTTGAAATGATTATATGTATCACTATAGCACATAAATGACAGAGATGTTGAGAAACTCAGCATTTTCAAGATAATAGAATAAATGGGCATATGAAGTTTTCCTTAGCTCATAATGATTTATAAGGCAAACCAGTAGCCTTCTAATCTATTATTCTTGGTAGCAGTTCCCTTCTTACCCAGAGATGTATTTATATATGCAACATACCCAGTAATATCCAGTCACAAGCTGAATGATTTATCTCACAGACTGCAAATTACATTAACAACATAATTAATAACTTAGATATAAAAACTGTGTACGTCAGAGCAGTATGTCATGTAATCAATAGCAACAAATCATTTTCTCTGGTGTTTAACGATTCTTTCAAGAGAGCAAATCTATAAAAACAGAAGAGTCAATCAATGAGGAGGTTGCATACATTGTCTGTCCTATTTGCAGACTTGAAAACTAAGGTTGCCCTTTATTGTTTAAATTTTAACTATCGGAAATCAATCTGGGAACATAAACAGAAAGCGGGGGGTGGGGGGGTGGGGAAAGTATTAATGGCATAAAAAAGTTGGTATCTGTAAAACCTAGTCAGAATTGTCATCTTCTCAGGTACTGCTAAATGCTCATCGCATAAAACATTTATGAAACATTATTGCTTGCACAAAAGCGCAAACATGGGTAGTACACTGAAAAATTATCCTTTGAAAAAGGAGTGCTCTTCCTCCAAACTATAATGTACAGCTCGGATGGGTACTGCAAAATCAATGAGCTTTCCTGACAACCCCAGTTCATTTCCAGTGCCTTCTGTTGAAAGTCTTAGTCAAAAACCACCTCATTCATTCTCAGAAGCAAAATAAGGTTAACGCATTTGTGCAGGGCATAGGCTCTCTCTTTGACTGACTCTGAGTAAGGATTTGCTCAACTTGTTTCAGAGGAAGGTGATCTGAATACAGAGGGAAAAGCTCTTATCTAGCAACTGCTCTAAACTGTCAGGTTCCTCCTTGTTCTTTTGGCAACATGCTTTTCCACTTGCACTGACTCATTTCAGGAGATTCAGAAGTCAGGGCTGTAATTCAGGAAATGCTTTCATGTTGTTATGACAGACAGATTATTTTATTCATTTTTCACTCTGAGATGGAAAGAATGACTGCCTTCTATGTAGCTTGGAGGTGTTCCAACAGACACACACAAAAAAAAAAAAAAAAAAAAAAAAAAAAAAAAAAAGGACATTTATAAGAGCTTCATGCCTTTTCTATGCTATCTATCTGAGGAAAAAAGGTTTTAACTGTGAGGCCCAGGACAGCAGAACTCAGACCTCCAGGTCCACACAAGCGCTGAAGTACATTATCGGTGGGATTAATCTTTCCAAACTTCAGAGAGATGTCTACAATATCTTCTTTTGGGATGGTTATCTATAATTAGTGGCAAGAAATAAGCTCTTCTAGGGTGTACTTCGATAGACCAATATCAGACATCAACATGAGGATGGAGTAAGTAGTGTCTTCCAACTGACTCTCATGAATGGCCACTTTGGGAGAAGTCTGTCTTCAAGCTGTCTACAGGTCTTCACCCAAGCTCCTCTTGTTCACCACGAGATTTACAGTCCTAAATATTTTTGTGGATCTGTCCCATATTACCTCAAAGAAGAGCAGGTACCTGGATCTCCCTTGTTATGCTGATCAGGAGGGCAATCTGCAATGCTCTGCTATGATGCACAGAGAACAAAGTTCAGCCTCCACCTACAGCCCCACCCTGTTCCCTGCCTCCCTGTTTGCTTCTAGCCATGGAGGGTATTACAGCGTAAGCAACTACAGAGTAATAATTACTATTTGTGTGCATTCTTTTCATTGCCATATTTTTTAGAAGCTACTCTTCATCTTGTTCAAAGCATGACGCACAGAGGATAACAACTCCTGGGACAAACAAATGGCACTGTTTAGCAGCATAAGCCTCACTTTCCAGTTGCATTTGCATGGATTTGTAGACTTCACAAAGCAAAGCTGGAAAGCAACTTTAGCTGTGCAGTAATGAGGTTGGAGGGGAGTGATTGAGGGAGAGAAGGAAGGATAACAATTAGATACCTAGAACAGGGAACATACAGTTAGACAAGAGAAACTCTTACACACCAACAGCCAGAGACAGCTTCGGATCAGTTACACATTGAGCCTTTAATGATCTGCTTACATCAAAAGCCCTTTCATGGCACAGCAACATACCTGTTCTACAAAGACTCCTGAGCTGCAGGATGGTGTAATCATCTGCATAATATCCTTTCTCTTTTGTGAGTAGTTTAAGCAAATAAAAGCAGCTGTTTTGACTCCAGTATTAAGCCCTCTTCTGAACAATAACTAGGAACAATAATGCCACCTTCTTTGCTAAAATGTGCTCTGTGTGTGTCTACACAGAATGACTCTACCTGGAATATTTGAGCATTCCTTTCCCAGCTTCAGGACTTTTTTGGTTTGTGTTTGTTGGGTTTTGGGTTTGGTTTTTTTTTTTTTTTTTACTGCCCAATTTTTTATTTCTGGTGCTCATTGTGTAGTTGTGTGGGAGCTGGGGAGTAATTCTCAGATCAGTTGAATTCATCTTATTTGTTTCATGAGCAGGTATTTAGATGAGCTTTGTCTCCCTAAACCTCTTAATATAAAGAGTAAACTAGATTGCCTGTGAGTGTATTGACTGTGTTAAGAATGTTGGATTGTATTGCAAAGGAGTTCAGGCCTGTAATGTTATCACTCAGCAGGAATGGATCCCATCAGAAGGCACATGGCGTGCCATGACGTAGCCAGCCTTAGACCACAAAAGCAGACTTTTCTCTGTGAATTAGACAAACCACACAAAAGGCAACAATAGCTAGCATAAACACTATTTAATACTATTCACAGGCTATTGAAGAGATGGGCGTTGACTAAGAATTGCAGCAAAGCCAGTACATTGTTGTCAGATGAAAGGACGCCTAATGAACAGGAAGCATCATTTGAGCAGGCTGACAGTAACCATATAACTGCAGGATTGTGGGACTGGCATTTACCCCATGGGTCTTTACAGTCAAAAAAATAAAGAGAAATTAAAGCATAAGGAATCCTTTTTTGTAGGCACTTAAAGCCCATAAAGCAACACAAGAAAGTGTACAATTGTCTTTTCATGATTTGTCTGTGCTTCAGCTAATCATAGAAAAGAACTTTTGGGGTGCAATAACTATAGGCTCTGTGTCGTAAAATAAACCCTTCAAACAATAGAAGATTTGAGTATTTGCAAATTGTCCCAATTGAAATAAGAGCTACTTTTTTTTCTTCCCTCAGCTATCTCAAACTAGGTTCTAGCAATGGCTCCCTTAGTAATGTCATGCTGATAAACACTTTTGTACTTGCCCCAGCAACCGGGCTAAATAAAAGCTCTTGCAGTGGTCCTACTCATTTGCTAATGTGTAACAGCAGAAGTAACTTAATTAAACAGATCATCTTCTGATACAATTATTACAACTAAGTTCTCCCACTCTCATGATCACACGCAGAAAATACCTTCAAATTGTCCCTGCTTTGTGTTTTAGACTTTTAAATTGTGCACCTAAGATGCAAACAAGATGCTAAAACTCTTTTCTGTTGGGACTTCAGCTGAGACAGAAGGGAAATGAGTTCTTAGAGAACAGAGAGAGATCTGAGAGCTGAATTTTGTTAGTGAGAGTTCTTCTGAGTAAGACTGAAAATATTTTAATACTGGCATGTTTCAAAATGTTCTTTGGGAAGCTGAATCTGGAATAGTGTCCACAGAAAGACCTCCAGGCCACTTAGGCCTGTTATTTGGCAAAAGGCTGTGATGAATAGCATTGTGGCCAGGAACAGGATATTATTATGTTCCAAAACTGAAGAACTGACTCTATGCTATTTGCCACCGACTGAGCATGGGCAGTGGAGTTATATATATATATGTGTGTGTGTGCATGCATATATATATATTTTATATATATATATATATACACATATGTGTGTATATGAATGTGTGTGTATATATATATATATATATATGTATGTATGTATATGTGGATCAGAAGATCAGCTCCTGTTCTCTTGATTTCTCAGCATTCTGCACAAATAATAAAGCAATTGGTGCACAAGGGCTGCAGGGAGGGTAGGAATTTATCTCTTTACTCCAACTTTTAGACGTTTCAATCACAGAAAGCCCCAAACCAACATTTTTGGCACTGGCACTCTGACTTGGAGGCAAAGCGAGTTGCTAGTAACAAAGAAGTGTATCCTGTATCATGATTTAACCCTCTTCTCCACTAAACCCTATCAGTCCTTTTCAATAGGTGCACTGTAATACACTTACAGAAAAGAAAAAGAAAGTAGGTGTTGAGAGAAAGAAAACCCAAGATCTTTTTCCACATGAAACAGCTGTGGAAAGGTAATCCATGTTGAACTATTTCATAGGATTCCTGCTAAATTGCCCCCTTAAGGATTTAATTTTCTTTTACAAAAATTCAACTACTTGAAAATTAGTTCTACATTAAAAATTCTCTGAATGAACAAATGAGGGGTCCAGCCAATGCCTGACTCACTATCAGCCCCATTTACCTTGCCCATGCAAAGCTTTTGATATATTCTGAATTAGAGCATTAGCACTGCAGCTGACTTTATACACTGTTTATTAACTGGTGGAAGGAGACCGAAAGAAACATTCCTATTACTGCACGCTGTGCCATTACACTGTTTTTAAACATCCCCTTCGTGTTTATGTAAATATAGCTAAACATACATTAAAATAGGGAAGATAATTTTCACCAACAGAATCAGAGTGACTGATCCCTCTAATTCTAGAAATATGTAAAATACAGTCATAAAAATTATTAAGCTTGAGCTGGTAGTTTGGTAAGTTAATGTTTAAGGTGGCAGAGATAGAGATTTTTCTGGGCATCACAAACCAAGTAGGATGTGTGTGAGGGTGATCGAATTTATTGCTGATTTCAGCTTTAACCACTGAGTGAGTAGTGTAGCTTATCATACATGTATGGCTGGAGAAAAAAAAAAAAAAAAAAAAAAAAAAAAAAAAAAAAAAAAAAAAAAAAAAAAAAAAAAAAAAAAAAGGAAAAAAAAAAAAGAAAGAAAGAAAGAAAGAAAACAAGAAAGAAAGAAAGAAAAAGAAAGAGGAGAAATAGAAGTTTAATTAAATGCCATGGATGCAGTATAATGCAAATCTCACAAATAGAGCATAATTGGTTTAGCAGAGAGATCCAATGCCATAAATAACCATTCATAATCATATACAATTAACATATCAATAGTTCCTTTTTGGAGTTATAGTCCATAAGCTAAGTTAGTTCTTCACTAGAGAAGTCTGGCAAAACCAAGCTGTTAATTAAACCCCTTTCAGAATTTGGTGC
Source organism: Psilopogon haemacephalus (assembly GCA_013396835.1). Lineage (NCBI taxonomy): Eukaryota > Metazoa > Chordata > Aves > Piciformes > Megalaimidae > Psilopogon > Psilopogon haemacephalus. Next base: position 188,727 of record VWZI01022986.1, read on the forward strand.
TACGTTTTGATTCTTACACAAAAAAAGTCTGAACCTATTATAGCATCCTTCTTCTTCACAAGAAGGATGTATTTTTTTGCCTATTTAATATCACATAACTCTTCAGAGAGGAGAAAATCAGCAATCTCAAAGCCCTCCCTTACAGCTGGCTGCATGAAGTTGCCTGTGCTATAGTACAGTATTGGGACCATGCAGCAGAATGGAGACTTTACCTTTTTGTGCAGTATTGAACCGAAAAATACTTTGTGGTAACCTGAAGCAGTCTTAAGAGAACCCAGTCCCAGCTGAGGGTTTATGTACTTGAGGTGATAATTATAAGAGTAAGTTAAATATATCCTCTTCTTCAGAATTAATTAATGTCCCTCTTCTGTGTATATTAACAATAATTCAATCCTCATCTCTCTGTAAAAGAAAAGAGCTCATTAAAGAATGGCAAGGAGCTTGCCAGTTACCTGCAAAAGCTCTGAGTTTTCTGAGCACTCCCAAATTAAAAGGGAATTAGAAAAGCCTTAACTGGTTGCACAAAGAGCTGAAATTTTCTCCTCAGAATTGTTTCAAAGAAAGATGTCTTTCTAAGCAGCTGGAGTCACAGCTCTGCTTTGAACACCAGAGGTACAGAGAGGCTTGCTTTCCAACTTTGCACCCTTCCTTGGGTTTCCCTTTATTACTACCTTCTCAAAATGTAACTTCTCAAAATAAACACTGGCCCCTTCTGGACAATAGCTCCTTGGGCTGCTGTGGGCCTTCCTCCACCCTGATTCCTCTTTCTGTCCCCCTCTACTGGATACTCCTTATTGCCTGATCAGTTTCTACTTCAGCAGATCTCTGCTGTCTCTCTGAAGGCTTCAGCCATTGGAAAGTGTGCTGGTTTGAACTAATTGGAGGATTTGAATGAGAAATTAGACTATAGGCTGAGAAAGGAAAACACTAATGATGCTACTTCACTCATAGCTTTACTGCAAAAGGAAAAAAAAAAAAAGTTTTAAGAGTTGTAACCCAAACATAGGTAAGTCAGACTGCTTTGGACCGCTTTGGGCTGTGGCTGCTGTTGCATGGCTCTTTCTCCCTGCCTTTCATAGCTGGATCTGAATAATTTCTCTAACTTCTTTTCTGCTGCTAATCCCCCTGGCCGATCTACCTTTGCCTATCTGCTGCATAAAACAGATGGTGAGATAAGATTGGGGAAGGGGGGAAAGGTGGAAGGGGTGGTTAAAACCTCCTCTTAGGGATTTTGATCTCTGGGAGGGGGGGGTGGTGTTTCTGTATTACCTTTTTACTGTATCTATCTGTAAATATCTGTGATACATTGTAAATACCTGCTCGTATGTTGTGCAAAGCTGTAAATATAAAGCTTCATTTATTAACTTCTAGCTGACTGAGTCCTAGCCTGGGTTATTTCAAATTGTGGGGGGGCAGGTAATTGCTGAACCACCACAGAAAGGAAGGTGGCTAAAATTGTCTAGATCCCTGTCATGCTGCTCATTTCTCCCTTTGTCAGCCCTTTGCAGTTGTGCAATGATTCGAATTTAGTTTTAATTTACTGGTATTTTATCTTTTTAAGAGGACTCCGCTAAAAGGCCCAGGAGCAAAAAACGTGGTCCTGCATGTGACAACATTTTATCTTCATATCCACACATTTTCACACTCAGATACAAATCAGTCAGGCAAAACATCAAGGAACATCATCTGTATTTAGCTCCATTGTAACAACAGAGTTCATTATTAAAACTGCTACTTTTTGAGCTGGCTCCCATCTCACCACAGGGAATATAAGGACAAAAAGACCTACCAGGATCCTTCCTCAAAGAAACCATGTCAAGCTCCAGACACTCCTCCAGTCTCAGGTATATTTTTAAAAGAGGTGATGCCTCTTTTGTCCATTGGTTGTTGCTGCATTATCAGCAAATTAGTTTTCACACAAATAATAATTAGGACAGATATCATAGAAGTTATATCACATTTTCTGAGCAAGTGTCTCTTATAGACATTTTGTTGAAATTAAATGGGACTCCAAGACAACAAGAAAATAAAAAATAACATGTCACCTTTCACCCCCTTAATTCTAGTGCTATACTTGGGTCTATGGGTTTTCTTACCAACATTATATTAACAATGCTATGGGAGGAATAGGGATTTTGATTGATGGGACCAACGTTACACTAAGCTAGTTGATTATTTCGTATGGAATGTCATACAAAGATATCTAATGGCACTTAAATCATTAGCTAATATAAAACAGAGAGTGTTTAAATCATGAGATAATGGACAGGGAAGCTGGCCTAATGCTTTGTAATCCTTGAATCAGCTGAACTTTCAAAGCCAAACTCTAAATCCAGACTTCCCAATTTCTTTAATACCCATCCAGAGCTGACAAGCAAAGAAGAAACAACAGCTTGCTAGTCAACACCATAACATTATATCCACAGATCTATGACCTTAGTCACTTGCTAGGACTTGATGACATTCCTCATTAATTTAATATGTTCTTTATCTTCGGAAGTAGGATAACACATGCAGTGGAGTTTATTCCACACACCTGTATCCTGCTCTGCATTGCATATATGCTTTGTACAAGTGAAGTGTTATGGGCAGATATTAGTGGCACTGAAAACAGAAAGTGCCAAAGCAAGTAACACCTCTGCTCCATTTTGAACACAGGCTTCAGTTCTCCACCCACTGGAGTACCTACACACAAGCCTTTTTTTTTTTTTTTTTTTCTTTGATGGCATGAGGAAACATCTGGGGAGTACTACTGGACCTGAAAGCAGTGTGCATGAGCCAAACGCAGACCTACCAGGAAGGTAAACATTGTGGCAGGGTAATCACCATAAGTGTGATAGGACACGTGAAGACAGTTGGATCAATCATATTCATTTTGTGCCTCTGGAAAACCTAGTCACAGAATCACAGAATGGTAGGAGTTAAAGAGTTAGAAGGGAATTTGGAGATCATCTATTCCACCCCCCCACCCCGCCCCCCTACCTGATGAAATGAGCTGCTCAAACAGTTTAAGCTGGGGCAGTCTGAAGACTAAAACAAGTACTGCAAGGAGTTGCAAGTACCTGAGAGTTGGCCATGCAGTGCAGCTTTTCAGTCGCTAAAGGTTGATAAGATTAATTCTCTTCCAGGAGCACCAGGAGCAGGGTTTGAAGTAATATATATGAAAGGTTATGTGTGGGGAGATTTGAGTAGAACAGTGGCAGGTGTGGAGCAGTGGGTGAGAAACATGGCTTTGCCCATGATGGCACATCTTCCCAGGATGTGAAAGGCAGATCTTCCCTGTAAGAGGAAGGCAGAGAGGGTGAAGTGTCAGGAATAACATCCTACCTAATTTAATATATTTAATGTAGGAGAGGAGACTTGAGGAGAGTAGATTCAAGGACACTTGAGAGGAGAAGGGAGAGAGGATAGGGAATGGAGAAAAGGGAAAAGGAAGGAGAGGAGAGGATCTAAAAGAAGAGAAAAGAAAAGAAAAGAAAAGAAAAAAAGATGAGAAAAGACAGGAAAAAATAAAAAAGGAAATAAAGTTAAAAAAGAAAAAGGAAAGGAAAGGAAAGGAAAGGAAAGGAAAGGAAAGGAAAGGAAAGGAAAGGAAAGGAAAGGAAAGGAAAGGAAAGGAAAGGAAAGGAAAGGAAAGG
>VWZI01022986.1:192780-209443 GCA_013396835.1 Psilopogon haemacephalus
GAAAAGAAAAGAAAAGAAAAGAAAAGAAAAGAAAAGAAAAGAAAAGAGTTTTTCTCTGCTATGTTTTACACCTCCGCTTTTTCATTTGGGGTAAGAATTTCCTGGAGTCCTACACTGGGGTGACACTCAGAGCTTTCATTTTATTGCACCTGGTACGTGGGCAACACAAGAGAGTGCTGCTTCTACTAACCCTGAAAAGGAGGGCTATTCATTGAGAGCTCTTCAACATCCTAACCCTCATTCTGGGACAGGCCATTTTGAACACTTCTGTTCAGACCTTCCTTTTGTCTTAACTTCCTTTCCTCCTTACGACTTTCTTTTTTTCTTTTTTTTTTTTTTTTTCCCTCCTAAAGACACTGCACAGTCCAGAAATTCTCTGCTCCTTGTGTTGCATGTCTGGAATCCTAACAAGTCAAACCACAGGAGTTAAGCCAAAAATTTGAATGGAGACAATTAAATTCTTCAACACTTGCAAAAATTAAGGAGTCATAATTTATACTGACTTAAAAATCCACTCCATCTGTTAGTACGTTTCTAACAATGTGATTTGTCACAGTAAAAAGTAATTAAATGAAATGTATAAAACCGAGTTTCATACTGTTTTATGCATAAAATATATTTCATTATAATTAGTCACCTGAACAAATGATGATGAAGAGATTATAAATGGTAACACTTACAGAACTCAAACACACAGGAGATGCAAGCAAGGAAAATACTTTCTCCATAAAGAATTGCTTCACATTGAATATTTAAATGGGAAAACAGAGTTTTATTTAGGTAATCCAATTGTATTCAGAAACAGAAAGTTTTGCAAAAGGAGAGCAGTTATGTACAGTGTTGGGGCCTGATTCAGAGTCAATTAAAAGGCTCCTGCTGATTTCAGTGGCTTTCAACCAGCTTCCTTAGCGTGCCACTATGCTGAAGAGCTCCCTCAGTGAGCCAATAGAAGGACTCAATGGTCTTTTACACTAAGAGAAGAATAACCCACCCGGATTAAATTGATCTCACTGGCTCAACTATGTAAAAAGTTCACATTGAAGCTGCCCATTATCATATGAATAAACAAACCTTTCTAATGCTGCTATTGTTTTTATCATTTCAATTTTATTTTGTTTTGTGGTTTTGTTTTTTTTTCCACTTGACACTTGCAGACACACCTGTAGTATTTTGATTCTGAGCTAGAAAGCAGAAAGCTCTTCGGTTAAGTGTAATGGTTTCATCTGTGAAGAGGTGTTATTGTTTGTGTGCACAGACAACATGAAACCGCAAGGGAAAAAAAGGAACTTTAAAAATATAGTAGCAAATCCAGATATAATGAAACATTATTTCAGAGAAGGAATGTAGAGTTTATGCCATAAGCTTAACAGTAAAAACACAGAGAAAATAGAGGAAAAAAACCCAACCCAACCCAAAAGAAGACCCAGAATGAGAAAGGCGAGGAGACCTATTTCTAACCTGACTCAACCTAAAAGAGACCATCTCTCTTTGTCATTTAGGAGGAGACACTGATACTCACCAAACAGACTTCTTGAAGGGAGCACCTCTATGCAGCCTCCCAGAAAAAACTGAGTCAGACAAAGCCATTTAGGGTCAGAATAGATAATAATGTCTGTCCTTCTAATTTTAGTATCAATTTCTAATGCATCTCAGAAACTTAAACCTCCTTCTTCCCTTTCCTGCAGTGACAGACTCTTAAGTTTTCTTCTGCTTTTGGGCAATTAGGAATTTGTCCAAAAAAAAAACTCAAAGAACTTTTGTTTGAATTCCTGAAGGTTCCTCCTCCTCACCCCCCACCCCTCCCTTATTTAAATTAATTTATGTAAATTTAAGTTGCCAACTTTATATTATATACGTGCAGAATGTTTCTTTAATCAACTTTTACTCCTGTAATGTAGGAAAAAGACGAACTACAATAAACAAGAATCGAATTTTCCAGAAAGCAGCACACAAAGAAGCATTAATGCTCTTTGCCATCCTTCCTTTCAACTATTTACACCCTAAATCTAGCTAATCAATATTACCCACAACTAAGAGCACTGCAGTCCAGAATATACCTCTATTGACTCCTAAGCAGAAAGAGAATAAGTGACATTATTCATAAGTCAAACATCACTACCATGTTTTGTTTCCAGCCATTAAAAATAAAAACCAGAACTCCTAAGCTTTCATTATTTAAGTTAAACAATGAAATTGTGACTGTGTTGCTCGAAGCTCTGCTTTGCTTCCAGTGTCTTAGGACAGCTTTTTTTTTTTTTTTTTTTCCTGAAGTGATGAAGAATACATTTTATAAGACACAGATACATGTAAAGCAAGGCATCTTTAGATCAGTTCCAGGATTACAGGTTGTCATGAAATGAAGAACAAAAAGAAAGAAAGGATTATGCCAGGAAAATCTGAGAAAAGGCAATTTCATTTTGCAGACAAGCTAAGTTACAGGGAGGCAAGTTTAAAAGGCTGTCATCTTCTTCACTTTTCCTGTTACCTGGGAAATGCTCAGAAAAAAAAGACAAATAAAACGTGAAAATGTCTCAGCTTGTTAGTGAACCAGAGCAGTGTTGACAGGATTACAGAAGTTGCCTAATTAATTCCTTCTTTGCTAATATCCACCCCAAGAACTCCACTGTAGCTGGTAAACAATCAACAATTCAGGGAGCTAAACTCAGGAGCCAAATACCAAATCTGAATGTTCTTCTTTCCTGCTGGGGCTTCCTTTCCACCAGAGCTGCTCCCATGGGCAGCAGGGCTGGGTTTGGGGCATAGGCAATCCCCGTCCCCACTCCTACACTTCAGTCACACAGTAGCACTACAGAGGTGACAGGCCAGACATGGTGGCAATCAGTCCCACAACCTCCCCAAAGCCGGGGAGATTTGCCTCCTCCACCTTTTCCACTAGGGCTTGGAAAGGGGAGAGGTGTAACTTAACTCTGATTATTATTTTTTTCTTTCTCTTTAGGGGAGCAGGTATTGTTCACCTGGTGTGTTTGTGTGCTTATGGGAGTTTGCTTTGCAAGCAGCCCCATGAGGAGAGGGATGGATATCCATCCCTTCCTCCCAGGAGATTGCAGCTGATGTGCTAAACATGTGAGCCCTGCACTGAAATCAGATGTGACAGCCACCAGAAGCTGGACCTCTGATGGGGCTTGAACATATATGTGCATGACTTGCAAATTATGGCTCATTACTCGGCATATTATAGATAATAAAAACCTGGTCCAGTGTTTACACATCTAAGGAAGAAGAAATTGCTGTGATTCATATTTATGATTTTTTTTCTCCTTCCTCCATGAAAAAACAACCAAAACCAAACAACCAACCAAAATGAAACAAAACCCCTCACCCAAACCCAAAAAACCAAACCACTAAAAAAGTAATAATGATGAATAATACAAAAAAGAAAACAAAATAATATTAGAAAGTTTTAATAAAACCACTTTTCTGAAACAAAAATTAATTCCAGCCCCCTAGAATTTCCTAGTGACTTGTTAGCAACCATTGTGCATCTTTATCTCTCTCATAAAGGAATAATTAAAAAAAAAAATTCTTACCACTGACAAAGCTGCCTCAATTCATTACTATACTCATTTGCATGTACATTTTATTCCCATTCTTCTACCCTTTATTTGTGTCCTCTAGATGGTTAACTCCACAGGGAAGGGATTATATCTTTCCCTCTTTTATGCGGTTCTATGCATAACGCTCCCCTACTGGTTCCTTTGGACACCACCATAATATAAATATAAACATTTACTATCACTGCTAGTACCTAGGACGTATTATCCTGAATAGCTGTACAGTCATAGCCAGCAAAATTTTAAAGATCCTGGTCTGGCAAGCGCATGTGAATTGCTGTTACATATTGATCCAAAAGAGAGTGATACCTGTAAGACCTGCAGCCTTCGGAGTTAGTTGCTGTAACTCCTCATTTTGCTGGCATTATCAGGGCCCTATATCACTGCTAACCTATATACGCAGTAGGTTACGTGCCTTACACTGGGAGAATTATTTTCTTTTCCATGGGACTCACCATTAACAGGGAGAGAAATTATAACCTCCATCCAGAAAGCCTCCTGCTTCCTCCCTTTCATTTGCAGAGTGGCACACTAAAAGCCGGCAAGAGAGACTGTATGCAAAGCCTTTTTGTAATAAAGGTGCGACACAAGGGACTACTTGTAAATGACTGATTTTCTCCTTTCTGCTCAGCTCCTGGCTATATATTATGCATTATGGTCTGGTGTTACAGGGAGATTATACACTTGCCACATGGTAAAAGTTTTCATGACCACTGACTCCACTTTCCACAGTTAAATCGACCATTTCTCTAACACACACACAGGGCACACACGTCCTTTTAAAGTCAAGCCCAAATGAAATACAGTATCGAATGAAAAGAATATTATGGCAGGTGTCTCCATTCCAAATTGTTTTTCTTAGACTGTTAGCAAGTTTCTACTCCAGGAGAAAAAAAAAAAAATAAAAGGAAAAAAAGTCTGTTTTGCCAGTAATTCTTTATTATACCGGGTTTAGATAGAACAGCTGTATGAACAGAGAGGGAATTTACTTTCTCCTTTGGTCCCTAAAATGGGTCCATAGCTCCATAGCAACTCTTCAGTGTTAAAAATTAGCTGGCAGCCCTTGGAGGTAGACACTACCCAAAACTAGGGGCAGACAGGTTGTGCATGAAGTGTCTTCAGATGATGTTATCAATTTGGTCTCCTCTGGAGGCTGCCTGGCAAAGCCCCAGGCTGATTGACATTGTCACACCAGTAACCATGAATTGATGACTGGACATCATTTTATCTATGCTATCTCAGTGGTTTTTTGACCACATGGCATTCTCTGTTCCTCAAAACAAACTCTGATAAAATGAAGGTGTCATCTAGAGTACCCGTTTGGATGCTCTCAGGAAGCCAAAAGTTTGGTGTAGTTCTGACCACAAGGAGCACCTGCAGAGGCTTATGGACAGTTTCCTTCTGCTTGGCAGGGAACACCTGCACCAGCTTTCCTTTTCCTGACCTTTAGATGGTTGCACATGAGCTGACAACTCTGAAGTTTTGTCTCAGCCAAGGAAGAAAAACACTCATCTTTTAAGGAAAAGTTGATTTTGGGGTATCTATTATGATGCAGTTAATCTCTTCTGAAACTGCTTCTTCCTGTGTCTTGTTGATCTCTGTGTAAATGCCAGCTCTAGCTGGCACATACATTTCAAGGGAGAAAAGTGACTCTGAATCCACAGACCTGAACTTCTTTTGCCATCCCTTTCTAAACATATATCGACCTTGCAAAAGTGCTGTGATATGAATGGGAGTTGATTTATTCAAGCCACACAATTCTTGTCTTGATTTTTGACACTTGTTCTGTCCTTGCCTTTAGACTGCCGTTGAACCATGTACTTCCAGTTCTTATATTTCCCTTCGATTCCCAGGCAAGGTTTCCTTCCTTCCTTCTTCTCAGTTCTCTTGTACCCGAGCAAGCCACACTATGAAGGTTTCTAGATTGTACCTTAGATGCTGAGGCCATCCCAGAAGATATCCTTAAATGTATATTAACTCAAAACAAGACTGAAAACACATATTTGTTTTGTAGCGAGTTAGTCAACAAATAAAAATTTAAGTAGAGACGCAGCTTATTCATTTCGCCTAACAAGGAGCACTTATATTTGATGACTTGATTCATATTTTTCATTCAGCAGACAGAGTAACAACATTTGGCCTTACTTTCTGTTAATGCAGATAATTGGTGTCTGCCCAGCATCACTAAATATCACTTAACTTTGCCATGAGATTGAGCTTAGCTGCCTACTTAATTTATCAAAGGTAGTGGGATTTGGCTGCATTATTTTATTAGCATTTCATTACCATGTCTAGAAGACTGTTTTTCAACATTTTCAACATAGCTTTTTAGGGGGCTATAAAACTTGGGAAAAAAAGTAATCTTCTGTTTTGATGAGAGAGTTTGTGTCCTTGCTAACCTTTGGCTGTGTGTTGTGAGGCTCTCAGAGTGGTGATCATGACTGCCCAAATTCAGTGCTGAGGGTCTCGGTGAGGCTGAGCTTCATGGGCAGAAAACACAAGCATCACACCCGTGGCTGGAGCCAGGATACAGCAGTGTGTGTACAAGCCACGACCAGGGATTTGGCAACACTCCCAGGTCCCATAGTCTAGACACAGCCAGTGGCTTAATTAACAGCTGAATAAAAGTTAGGCTGAAACTTTCATGTTCCTCGAGTACTTTTGTTGTTTGCTGGCAGACTTTCCAGCCTATGTGGAGGAGTACCCATGCACCAGTGTGCTCTGGCCTAACACAGACATCTAACACGGCCCACAGAGAGTCACTGTGATGAAATTGACAGCCTAATGAGAGGTGTATAGGTTCATGTCAGATACTTTGGGTTATCTTACCTGGTCACCATGACTTCTCCATGCTGGATACTGTTGGTCCTGTGCCATATTTTCCAGCCCATATGGATGCCTTCGATGCTTTAAGACATCAAAGGTTGTGTTAGACATGTTCAGACACTTGAGTGAGTCACTATGTGACTTGTAGCCACCACCCTTGCACACGAGGATAGTAAAAGACGGTTCCTGCTCTTCAGAGTAGAGTAGTCTCAGTAGATTGGTACATGAATAAATGTGGGAACCAGAACAATGTGATATATAAATATTTATTCTTTCCTGCTTTAAATGCTACTGAATTGATACTGTTGGACCAACCTGCATTCCCATCCTTGGGTTAAGACTTTATTATGATAAGTACTGTAGAGCCTGCAATGTCTTCACTCTGAAGAAAAGGTAGAGCATGGAGAAATTAAATGAATCATCTCTGACTGATAATCTTGTGATCCTCACAGGAAACTCTTCCCAGGTGTTGGAAAAAGTCCAAGAGTATCTCTGCACAAATTTAATATGGGAAAGAGGAATATTTTGCCCAGCCAAAACCAGTGGGGACCTACTTAATATAGAGATGAAAGGTTGGATGCCAACAGATTGCAAAAGCTCTTACCAGTAAAAACAAACCCCTTTTTTCTTATAGTAAAAGAGGGAGAATGAGTCGGAGAGAAACAAAAAAATGCTTGCAGACCTAGCTAGGTGGGAAGAGGTTAAAAAAAAAAAAAAAAAAAAAAAAAGAAAAGGCATTTCTAAAAGTCACAGAGAAGGATTTTACAGGATTTGACCTTGTATGGAAAAGCTGTGCCTCCTGGGGTACAATATTTTTGCCAAAGGTTGTCTTTCTTTTTATAAATAAGTAAGAATTTCTACTTTCTTATTCACCCACTGTTTCCTTCCTTTTTAACATCCTCTGCAGAGGAATAATAGATTAAACAAATTGCCTGGCCCAAGTGGCAGAGCACTGATTTTTGTTCTATTCTGTGGTTCTCTCACTAGCTGTTATACCTAGGTGCATCTGTGCTTTTAAATAAACATGTTATTGAAATGCAGTCTATATCTGTTCTTCATATTGCTGGCTATGTTGGTCTTCAAAGCAAACAGACATCACACGGACAGTAGTAGAAAGAGCTTGGGCAATGGTTTCTCAAGTATCCAGCTCAGCTCCTACTACACTAATACAAGGCTGCCACACAGGATATTAAAATAACAATGAAATATTACACACTGATATCCTTAAAAATCATAAAACTTTTCTATTCTCAAGATATTTCATCAACATCTCCTAAAAGTAGAAGTCTGTATTATTGTATCTCTCTTCCACTTTACCAATACATTTTCAACCAGGCTATTCTGTCATTCACTCTGAGACTCTCCATCGCACAGGCAAAGTGACTTTCCTGAAAGCATTCCTGCTTGGATTGAAGCAGATATTTAAAACAAACAAACATACAAGGAACTTCATGTGTATGGCCTTTAAATTAGGGTGGTGGGGAAAACTACATATGGAGGATGTTGATGACTGCACCAAAAGCAGTGGCTCCTCTGGTTTGTATGTGAAAATCAGACTTAGTTTCATCAGAAACAAGANTTTAATTTCCATGAATACTGTCCATTCAAAGCCTGTAGCGAAGACTTCCTAGTTTGCCAGACGGTGGAGTCAGCCATGCCAAACTTGGCACATATTTAAGAGATATACAAACACAATGGATTAGCGGTATTTATATTTCACCCTTCACCTCTCATGGGGGTCACGTTCTCAGAAGAAGGTGACATCATTGTGAAACTTCACCCTGTTTAAGCCCCAAGCAACATGTCTCCTTATTTAAAGATCAGATTATCCCTTCTTCATTGTTTTGCGTTTGATTTTGTTTCTTTTCTCTATTTCGGGGAAGGGCAGCTCACTATTTTGAAGAGGTGATGGAGCATGTCAGGATTTAAGGACTGAAAGGGAAGAGATTGGTTTGGATTTTCTGCCTCTCCTTTGTGTGCTCAGAAGCTCAATATACTTAAAGTGGTGACTGTAGGTACATGGGCAGTAGAAAGCTTTTGTGCTCTTATAAACCCCAGCGTTTGCTTGGACTATACCCCTATAGTCAGAAGACAGGAAAGAAGTTCAAACAGTTTTTTAGCTGCTTTCCATTTCAATGGGTGTTTATTAGCAATATTGCTGAGTCTCAGAGATCAGCATTTAAAACTGCTTAATAAGGAGTTTGATGCACATACAGATAAGACAATGCAAAGAGTAATCACTACTGTAAGTGTCCCTGTTTTGAAGAGAACTAGGGGGCTAAGTGTTGCTCACATCTGAGTTTATATTCTCCACAAACGGTAGTTGGGTGTTAATAATACATGGGAAACAAGTTCAACCATATTGCTTCTCCCACTGACGTCTCTGCCAGAAAATTTCTTCCTTCGCTAAATCCAGACAAACTCCCCAACTGCAGCAGGTTTGTAAACTCTGTGTAGCTGTGGAAAGTGTCTTTCTGTGTCATCTTTATCTAAAATATCTTGCCGAATAAGTAGGGCAAACCCGAATCCCACGTCATTAATCCAAGGGGTTTCTCGTGTCAAGACTTTTCAGAGATTAAAAAAAAAATACTGCTAATATTAATTCATTGTGTTTTCATATTAATGGATGTAACAAATGCAGCTGATGCAGTAATTTCAGGAGAACACAGTTTCAAAGAAATATGGTAAAGCAAGTGACTCAGTGAGATATTGGCAATTCTGAGGGGAGCTCATGTCATTGACCATATGGAGGTGACAAAGTATCACCTCAATGCACTGCTCAGAGATTAATATGAGAATAATGTCCTCTTAAATATCTGCTGAAAGCAAGGATGATAATTATGTGAATATTTTGGATACTGCCTTCTTACTAAAAGTGGGCGAAAGCTGTGATGAATGTTTGATCAGACATTTACTAGATTTGCTTCTGCCACACTCACACCTCTTTTACACTCACTTTCCAAGCATTGCAGTGTATTTTAATTTTACTGACATAAGCAGTTGGGGAAAAAAAAAACCCAGCAAATTTCAAGGTCAAATATTTAAGTATTCATTGGAAAAGGCATTATCATTTAGCATGCATGACTATTCATGCTAGAAATACTTGTGTAATTATCTCGTTTGAGCCAACGGCCAGGTTTGAAATCAGGGGGAAAAAGAATAATTAAGAATTCCCTTTAAAATCAACTGCTTTCATGGTACCGTCTCACCCATCCTATCACTGGGCCAGTCACCAATAGGCAACCAAGTCTGAAGAAAACTACAGACATTTTGATCCTGGTCCTGCTCCCACAGAAGTCAGTGATAAAATTTCTATTGATTACAGTAGTGCTGCATCAGAGCCTTCATCTCTGCAAGCATTAAGTAAGGGAAGATGAACAGCACCATGCAAGATACAGGACAAATCATGATTTACTTAGAAGAACACTATTAATGGGGATTAGCAAGTACTTTCAGAACTTTTTGTTGGCATACATTAACCTACATTCTCCTATATTGTATTTGTTTATATCAAATTCTAAATTCTTACCACATGTAGAAACTAAATTGAGCTATGCTGGACCTGTGCCTTTGGGATCAGTGTGTAATCTAGGTTCCATACTGGGAGAAATCACATGTGCTGAAGTGTTGTTTTTTTTTGTTTTGTTTTTTTTTTTGTTTTTTTTTTCCCCCTTTTCCCTCTGAAGTCCTTTCTGACTGCCACTTCCTCTAGAATGGGAACAGGTTCCCTCAAAAATACTCCTAAAAAAAGTACTTCTTCAAGAAGAGCAGTGGAGAAAATGTCACATCAATTTCAGTTTGAGATCTTAAATGTACTTGATATATACAGCTATTCCTTCTATTTTAGTTTGTTGTGGTTTGGTTTGTTTTTTTTTCCCCTACGTTTATGTTTTTGATACAGGGGTTAGCACTTCTGTGTCAGTTTCCACTGTCTATGTTAATTATTGGAGTAGCAGTTGGTTTACTGGTTTTACTCCTATAAGTACCACAGGGTTTTCTCTGAGCCTTCAGGGATTTGATCTTAAAGAGCTCCCAAACTTTGGTTTCTCTAGATAAAGAATCTCTTTTGTGCTGTTCTCACCTGAGTATCCAACCTGTGTTCAGAGACAGGAGAAGGTAAAATGAGGAGGGAATCAACATGTTTTTAGTGTGTCTGCTGAAGAATGCCTGATCAGGCAACAGTTGTACATCATCTGTTGCCATTATATCCTGGCTACAACTTGTAGAAATTACTACGGAGAGACATAGTTTGAGGATGCTTGAGGACTGCAGCCTTCGCTCCTGGAAATCAATCTGCTGTTCATCCGCTGCATGTATTTACATGTGTGAGGAAAGGATCTGACTCTTGGGGACTTTTTAACTATCTGCTGTGAGGTGTACCCTCCTTGCCCTCTGTGAGGAGAGAGGTAAGAAACATGACACCCATGACAACGTAGACACTCACAGAGAGCATGGGTTCTGGGCTAACAGCTCAGAGCTGCACCTGGAGTCCTTCAGCTGTTTTTGCTGCCACGAGTAAAATATTGCAGGCATAAATGACTGCAACAGTAGCTGTGAGAACACATTACTCATGAAAATAAAGCCTTGCTTTCTGTGTTGTATTGTAGCAAATGCCAAAAGAAATAAACAAACAAACCCAAATCCCTAAACCTAAAAGTACCTAAATAGCTAATAACTGGTTGAAATGCTAATCTCCTGTATTACACCAAAATATTCCCTGACACAAAGGTTTGAAAAGGCGAACCAGGAGAGTCTCCCAGTGGTGATATTAGAAAAGTAAGAAGTCCAATTCAGACTGTAATCAGATGTGGAAATTGTGTTATAGAGAGATGTTTATTCTCCAGAGGACATGATAGTTGTCACCGATAAATACACCACCAAGATCTGACATGCTCAAGTTCAAGTAACTCCCCCACCCGTCACAGAGGCACATATGCACACAGTTAAAAGCTTCCTAAATTCTGTTTAAGGGCCTGATCCCTGTAAGGCTCAGGAACACAAACAACCTTGCTACATGCCAGTAATCCCATTATCAGACAGGATCAGGCCCTGGTACTGAACATACCATCTCGCTGGTTCCAATCAAAATGCAAATGGCTCACTCCACTTTTACCACCAGGAATATTTTGAGATTTTGTATTCCATGGAATTAAAAAAAAATCTTTGAGGATGTTTGTCAAGAGGAGATCGCATCATTATATTTTTTCTTGTTCCAGTTGCATTAGCTATGCTAATGTATTACTATCTAAAAATCATGTTTTATTCTCAAATCTTTCTTTTTTTTTTTTTTTAAACAAAACATCTCTATCATTACATTTGCATTTTAAAAGACTGTGGATGTTATACTCACAATGGGTATTATTTACATTTCAGATTTCCATATATCTGTACCAACTGGCTTTGCTGGATCTCTGATACAATCGTGCTTTGCATTATCTGTCTTATTCTGCTACAAAGATAATTCTCTTTACCTCCAAACTTTCCTAGTCATGCCTCTTTGTATAATAACTCATGTCTTACTACTCCTCGCAAGTTCAGTGGCTCGTTAATATAGCGCTTACAGAGAGGGTGCACTACATATTGATCTAATTAAACATTTTTGAATCAGGACAACAATAGTAATGGGATTAATTATTGTAATTTGTGCAGCAGAAGTATATACATAAATAGACAATTCACTCCCCCCCCCCACCTTCCACCCTCCCTCCCCGTATAGCCAGCAGAAAATGAATTTCAGACATTAGGACCTGAGAGACCAGAGAGCTACAGCTGCTGAGCTAGTGTCCCTCCCATAGTCCTGGCCAGCAGCTCTGACATCCCTGCACAAAGTAATCACAGATCACAGCATTTAATCACTGAAAACAAGCACTCCAGAGGACAGCAGTGTCAATATCCCACTCTCTCATTATCTGTTTGGATTGCACATCCACACTGTCAGATAAACAGAGTGGAAAATTAAGATTAAAAATATGGTAATTTCATTTCAGGCAGCAGGCACCACTCACTGCCCCTATTATGCTATTGATTACCTCTGAATTCAATTTTTCTTTCAATGCAAACTTTAATCTGTTTGCTACCCAGCAATTCAACTCCCCAAGGGCTATTTGAGAGTAAGTAACCATTTAATCTGATGCTAACTGAAAAATCACCGTCCTTAATGAATTGTGTAAATCATTCAGCTCTAAAGCACCTTTGACTTCTATTTCATTTTTTATTTTCTACTCAATATAGGAAGGGATCGGCGTGTGAATAATTACAAAGTAGCAAGTATTTTTAAATAGAGCAAATATGATAAAAACCCTATTATAGTGGGGCATGTGTAATGAACAGTACTTTTTAATTTCAAAATAGCTATTCATTAAAAAAGAATGGGAGATTAAAAAGAGAGGCTCAAAGCTCAAGGTAAAAGTTGATAGACATTGTAATTACATGGTTAATTTCAAAGATTTATATGCTGTTATGATTTAAAAGGAATTTTTATGACCTGACATTTTCATTTGAGAAGATTTTTTATTTAAAATTAATCTTCTAGCTCCTATTCTTAATTATTTCTTGGCAAGCGATAAATGGGAATACAAAAAATGCCCTATATCAAATTTTCAGCAGAATAAATGCATGTGAATTTGTGAACAGCAATAAAGTGGTCCTACTTACCGTAGTTGAATCACTTTACATTGAAATCCCAAGCTAAAATAAATTCTTTGTATATGGAAATTATTGACACTTTTTAGGAAGGCTCTTAAGCTGCAGACTCACACCGTCTTTTATTCTCCCTAAGTAAGAATACTTTGGATAAGCCAAACCTGCCTTTCTGTTTTGCAATTCAGTTTTTGGCACACCTTGCATCCTCCTTTACTTTGACAGGTTTTCTTCCCAGCTCCTAACAAAGGGACTGGCAGTCTGGGGAAGGATTTTGCCTCCCAAATTTCCTCCAACCTTGGCGGCAGGGAGAGAAGCTGTGGGCTGAGTCAGGTCAGATGCAGGCTTAGGTGCTTGTTTACAGCCCAGCTTTCAAAGGCAAGGTGTCTCAGGCTCTTGGGCTGGGCAGGCTGGACCTCAGGGATGCTGCCTCATCCACATGCTCAAGGTTGTGTTTTTTTTCCCAGAGCTGGCAAAAAGTCTGGTGACTTTTGTTGTGACTGAGCTGAACATCCAGGGCAGGCTGTTGTTAAAGCAGCCCCGAACTTCTCTAACTTTCCCCCTCACCAAGGGCGTGCATTCCATGGCACTCGCAGGGCTCCCACTCCTCCCTCTTCTGGGTCCCATGTGGAGCGCAGGATGCAGGGCACAGGATGCGGGGTGCAAGACAGGATGTGAGATGTTGGATGCAGGATGGAGAATGGAGGACGCTCCGTCAACGCAAGCTGTTGCAAACAAAGGTGCAGTACATTCCCAAACGCATCTCCTGCTAACACACAGCATTGTGAACAGCTGCAACCACAAGACAGAATGCAGCTCCTGTTCCCAGTCCTGGTGTTGGGACTCCCTCTGCAAAATGGATCAGACAGAAGCATGTGGGGATGTGGGGCTTTTTGCACCGCACCTGCAAGAAGGTTGCTCTGCCTTTCCTCCACAGGCACTCCCAAATCTGCATGGCTCTATTGCTCTCAGATGGAGCTACACAGCTGCCAAAGAAGCCCTGACAGGTCTGAGGGGCTGGCAACATCTATTTTCTCTACAGCAGCAATGTGTTCAGTAAGGGGACGGACAGGCTTTGCCTTCCTGGTGCTGTATGGCAGGAGCCCAGGAGCAACAGGGCAGGAGCAGGGGATGGTTCACTTCTGCACTCCTGCACACCAGCAGGTGGGAAAATCCAGCACCTGTTACACTGTCCTGCTTGAGAGAGCACAGCTGGCTGGCAGGTGCTCAGGAAGACAAGTTGCTCCTGTCACTGTAAAACCTCCCAGAACCATGTATCTGCTGCCAGCCCTAAAGAGGCAGTGGTGGTTGTAATGACAGTTGTGGTACTCTTGGCACCACAATGAGTTGGCTGTGGCCTGCTGTGTGCACGCAGGTCCACATGTATCTACATGCCCTCAGCATCCTCTTGCCTGCTTGCACACACTCATCCACAGCACATGCAGGGTGATTGGTATGTGATAAATTGTAAAACTGCATAATAAATTATGTTTTTACGCCTTCCAGACATAGTCACCTGCATTTTCTGTCCCATCTCATACCCTTCTCTGTTGGCTTTGCTCTCTCTACTCCTTAGCACAAACCAGCTAACAGTAGCTGTCATTTAAGTTTTCCCTTTTAAAATTTGACCTGCCAGGTAAAAATTTCTTCCTTTTCTACCAAATCTCTGATTCTGCAAGTGGTTAAAGGGCTGCAGCAAGTAGTTATGTCCTCAGCTAGTCTAAGAGGCAACCACCAGCACCATGTCTTCTGCCACCAGCTGACAGCCAGTTCCTGGCCTCAGCAGGCATTTGATTGTCAATTTTATACAGCAACCTGCTGGAGCTTGCCCAAGGCTGCTGGGCTAAATCCACGGTTTAAGTCTTACAGCTTCCTCAGCACTGCAATAGCACAAAAGGTTTGCTTGGGATCAGCTTAATGATTTTCAGTGCAGTAAGTGGAGGGTGGAGAGTTTCCCCCAAAGTGAGCATGGAATTTTAGCTTTCCTGTGAGATGCTTGCTTGTCATCCTGGAAATTCCTGAGCTTTCTTATAGCACAAAATTTATGACTGCCTGATGCATGGTGAAAGGTTTTAAAGTGTGGGGGGAAAAAAGCCAAAACTATTCATGTGGTCGAGTTGCACTCTCAGTTTTGCTACAGGTGCTGTACAGAGTTGAAGTCAATAAGGCTACCGACACGAAGAAAGTGTTGCCGATGTTTACAGAGCCCCAAGTCATCTGGCTTTTGAGGCAGAAGGCTGGAGTGCCAATAACGTTATTAAAAACTCTCTGTGATTGTTCCAAAGTATTTCTTTAATAAAAGGTAGCATACACAGAACAGCCCGTGCTGGGCCAGAGTATAAAGGTTTTGCTGGCACTTGTTTGGGAAAGGATGCATTAACCCATGTCTTATGACCCAAAGCATGATGGAAAAAAAAAAAATTATACCACACAGAAAGTATTTCATGGAAACAGTCTCACTGGAAGCCTGCATGCACTGCAGGCCTGTCCGACAATACACAGCTGTCGAGCAGCCTATTTCTACCATCACTGTGTTGGTTTGAGCTAATTGGAGAATTTGAGTGAGAAATTAGACTATTGGCTGAGAGAGAGTTAAACAACACAGTGTCACTTCACCAAATTTCACTGAGACAGAGAAAAAAAGTTTCACTGAGACAGAGAAAAAAATTGTTTTGAGAAATGTTCTCAAAACATCCAGATAGCCAGTCTGCTTGCAGAGGGCCAGTCTGCTCTGGGTCTGTGCTGGCTCCAGCAGCTTTTTCCTTTATCTCTCGGTCTTGCTGGCTGAATTTAGAGTTAAATCACTAAAACGACTAATTTCTGCTCCTGTTACTAATCTCCCTGATCTTCAGCTTATCTGCAGCATCATCAAGTGGTGAGATAAGGCTGGGGAAGGGGGGAAAGGTGGTAGGGGGATTTGGTTATCCTCCCTTGGGGATTTTGGTCTCCGGGAGGGGTGTGGTGTGTTTATTACCTTTTTTACTGTATATTTCTGTAAATATCTGTTATATCTTGTAAATATTTGCTTGTATATTTGCATTGCTGTAAATATAAAGCTTCATTTATTAACTTCCAGTGTGTTTTTCTGAGTTTTAGCCGGGGTTTAAAGAGGTGGGGGGGGGGCAGGTCACTGCAAACCCACTACAATCACTTACACAAAATCATAAGAATCCAACACTGGTGATTTAATTGAGCTCAGTTCAGAAAAGCCAGTACAAAACGCATTTGCATGAGGAGAACTTTCTTCCTAAATCACTTCTGAAGGCAAGGCTTAGGCTACTCAGACTCTAGGCTGTGGGATCATGAGATAAATTTGGCCTTGGTTCATGGTCCAAGAAGGCAACCTAACACAGGCCTCTGGTTCCCATGGTGGGACAGCTGCATCCCACAAGGGAGTCAGAGATAGAGAAACATCTGGTCTGGGATAACAAGTTGTCATGAATATTAACGAATGGGTTTGTCCTCGATCGTACCAGCCAATTGGCGTGCTTCTGGAGGAGCAGTATAAAAGCATCGATCTGTCCCTAATAAAGTGAACAATACTTTAACCGCATCTGGTTCAGCAGTATTGATTCCAGCTCCCTCATAATACTAGGCAACTCACATTTTTTCTAACTTTTTTTTTT
>VWZI01022986.1:210858-277790 GCA_013396835.1 Psilopogon haemacephalus
AAAAAAAAGTGATTCATCTGTGCTTTCCAGGCATATCTGTTCTTTATCTGACTTACTAAAGCTTGTCTAGGCAAGAGGCAGTGAGATCCTTTGAGCAAAGCCCCTTGCAAACAGAGAGTGTTCACCACCATAATGCCTGTATATACCTCATTAATCTGACATACACACTTGCCATAAAATGAAACACCGGAAAGGCAACTGCCTGACATGTGAGTCATTTCCAGATCCAGTCCTGTAATTTATATAGCATCCAGCAGTCATGACTTTCAGAGGCTTGGAAAAAAAAAAAAAAAAAAAAAAAAAAAAAACNAAAAAAAAAAAAAGTCCTAACAACTGGTTTGTGATTTTTTTTGTTGTTTGTAAGTGATGCTTTAAAATGCTCTCCACCCACAGGTGGGATTACACTGTGGGGCTTGGCTCTACAGTGTGGTCAGGATGTCCACGTAGGGGTTCCCCGTGCAGACACACTTGCATCATGGTCAAGGCCCACGCCTTGTGCAGCTGATTTGTCTTTTAGAGAAGTGGAGTAAAGAAAGCTCAAACTCCTTCCTCAGACTTCTCCAAATTCCCACATATGTCTCACATGATGTGTAAAGATCATCTGCAAGCCAGAGACCCCTGATGGAAGTGTCTACTATCTGCAATACCTAGATGCAGATATAGTGAATAAGAGCAGGCTTATGAAAACTCTCAGTGCCTCTGGCTCATGCAGTGTGAAATGGGATTGAAGGAGATGACAGACAGCACTAGGTTGAAGTTCCCAGATACCAGGCTACCTTACTCTTGTCTTATTTCTACCTATCAGCATGATAAGAAGAATACATGTGTCTGTATTCACACAGTTCCCCTTATTTGTTCTACAAGATGTTTCCTCTGGGAACAACAGAGAGTTCATAATGGAGTCCCTTCATCACAGTGGTCAGGGCTGATGGTCTGTCAGAGTTGGAGAAAAATGTATGCATGCAGGGTAATTTTAAATTAATATCTTTTACCACGTTGGTGCTGAAAGCTGCTGCTAAAACTGTTATGATCTGTCATGACAATGAGCACTTATGGACTTTAAAATCCGCAAATTAGATGTTGTGTACAAGAACTAGAGACTATTTTGTTCAGCTTGGTGTGAGGAGTCTCAGCCCCAGCTTCAGCACATGCCTTCCAGCATGCTAAACCCTAGCATTTGCTCATTTATGTGTTCATTTACTTACAGTAAATCTATTAAAACTATACATATAAATATAATTAAATTATCAAAGAGAAATAAAGACTTTCCCCCCCCCCAAAAAATCTCTCTGTGAGCTTCAATCTATACAAAGTCTAGACACCCACAGTAGTGCAGCTTTAAAGGGCCATGGATGCATATATACACACACAGTCACACACTCAACACTCTCAACACTGAGAAAACACAGAAAAAAAAAAAATTCCTGCACTGACAGTTGCACAAATGGTCTTTTAAAAAAATACCACCTGGATGAGAACCTCACAGTTTAAATATCTTCAGAGTTAGGGCATTTTTACCTCTATTCTGTCTCTGCAAAATTGATTTAATTGGAAACACCTGCAGACATTTAAAGGTGAAAGAATGAAAATCACACCCCAGAAGCAAATAATGTCAGACTATATTTTCATAAGGATTTATACAGGTAGCTGAACTCCTGGGCCGCTCCACAGTGTCCTTCTGCCAGCCAAGCCCACACTGCAGGGTAGAGAATATTACTGTGAGCACAGTGTTGAAACTCTTCTGGGCCTAAAGGATTTGACAGTATTGTCTCATTATTTACCACTTCACTGATAATGGTGCAATGTTTTCCTTCTCAGAACGGGAGTGTAAAGTAGGAAATGGGGCATGATGAGCCCCATTTGGAAAAATGATGAGCATGTTTTACCCACTGTCCTTTTATAAAGCTTGGTCTAACTATGCAATGAAACAGAAGATATGAATCATTCCTTCATCACCTGACCCCTAAAGACTGGAAAGAGAGTGTAAACCACTGCTCGGTAACCTCTAAAATCTTCAACAATGGTGTGCTTGCTTCATCCCTGCTTCCTGAGAGAACCTCAATTTTGCTGTCAGTTTCTCAATAAACGGGCAAGATTTTTGGTCTCGAGCATTGTCACTTGACAGGGAACAGGGGCAGTCTCAGGAGACAGAAAAATGTAGGGCTTTCTGCATGGGAAACCTCTGAGGAAGGTGAAAGAGAAAGAAAGGTCCATGACAGAGGGGAGAGGCACAAGGAGGAGGAACACCAGAGGTCAGGAAATCTTGGATGCAAGCTACAGTTAGGTGGTTTTGAAATTATTTAGGAAATAATGTTGAAATCATAACTTAGCAGGACACACTGAAATGGATGTTGTGGTCAGGGATAGTCCTTGGCTCCAAAACAGGCAAGAAGGGAGGAGGGTGAATGCTTGGCTGAAAACTGGGATGCCAGTTTTGGGAAGAAATGAATAATAGGAAATATGGGCAAGGTAAATGAAGTGCTACCTTGTAGACAATTTTCTGCTGTATAAATTAAGGAGCTACTAAAGGAAATACTTACACAGCATGTAATTAACATGTGGGACCTTAAGCCACAGATACCACTCAGGGCTAGAAAAAAGGCTTACAAATGGTCTACTATTTATATGAATGGAATGAATATTGAGAGTTGTGGTACATTAGCTAGAATAAGACCCAGGTTACATTCCAACACGAGGAGACTAGTTATACAAGGGAGCTGTCTAAAACTTTCTTTTGCGTTATATCCAAGTCCTGTGGTTGTAGAGACCTCTGAGGAGGAGCCGGAGGCCACTGACCCAAACAGTGATACCATAGGCTGGGCAGGCTGGTACAGAGATTCTCCTCAGTGTCACGGGCCAAGCACAGCCACACAAGCTCGTGCCTCTGGCTGACTCACCTACTCTACGTGAGGCACTGACCTTGCAGGGACCTGCCCTTTTACCTCTAGTCTAGGCAACTGAAAGGCTTCAGATGAGCACTTATGGCCAGGGGAACTGGAGGCTGCTGAGGGACCTCAGGATGCTGACTTGAGGTCTTGGGACAGAAGACAGAAAGCAAGAAGTTCATGGCCATGCCACCGATCAGTCACATAAGGCCCATACCATTTTTCTAACTCAATAATGAGAGTTAGGAGGCAAGTTTCCCTTGGGAACAATTAACACTGGTTCTCCATGCTGCAATTTCTTATCTCCTTCTTCATCATATTTAGTGTGGGCCATGATCTCAGACAGTGTGCAAGACTACTGCAGCCAGTGTTACAGTTGTTCTCACTACAATGGCTTTTGAGAAATGTCTCAGCTTGGTGACATTGCAATGCTGCTTTTTCTCCTCTTCTTCTTGCATGCAGTCTGTTAATACTGTCTAGCTGGACTTTGTTTTGCTGAGCTACTGCATGCCTCAAACATGTTTATTTCTATACAGGCAATAAATAAGTATTAAATGCTGTACAAATAACAATAAATATTAAATCTACCAGACCACGCTTCAGCAAAATGGCTCGGAGGTGGAACGCCTTTGCCATGCGGGTGGCTTGCTCTTGAAATTAAGTGCATGGATGAATAGCAAAGGAATTTATATGGCCAAGAACGCACTCCAGAAAACAGTCACCGCGAGAGCTCCTCCAAAACAGATTAAAACATTAGTTTGGATGATAAGAAGTTATATCAACATGAACTCTGGTACCAAAATAAATTCCCTGGGGACATCTCCAGGAATGTCTAAGCTTTGAGCTGAAGCACAGTAGGGATATCCTTATGTGAGCAGCAGATAAGGTAGCGATGGAGTTGAGAATGTCTTGTCAGCAAGTTGCAATGCTTGAGCCAGGCTGAGAGGGACAGCTGAGTTGCTCAAACATGGCATTCCACTGTTCTAAATGCATTGCTCCTGTTTTCAGCCCTCAAACTCTAGCAAACTAACAGCTAAGCTGAGCCCTGCGATCAGCAGAGGAGAGCTACCGCAACAGATGATCCAACACGTAACAGAACTAGGACTCCAACATTTGACAAAAAGAATGCCTTGCATATTGGCATTGTGCATACTCCCTCTAACATTTGCCCACTGTCTCCCTGGTGTCTCTTAACTTGAGCAGCTTCTCAGCATAGCAGCTCACCCTAACTGAGAAGGTAGGAAGATAATCCTCTGCGAGATGCACCCAGCACATTGTGATTAAGGTACTCTCTTGGCAGTAGAAACAGCTGACTAGGAATACCCACCCAGGTCCCTTATGCCTCTGCTGTCTGAAATCTCAGCTGTGGGCTGCAGCTGATGAGTTTGCACAACACAAACCAGCCGAAATGCCTTGGTAACACCTTCAGAGAAGGGTTATAACATCAAGGATAATAGATCAGGTGGAGCACCATCTTAACACATCCCTGTAGCACTTGTTCAGCAGTGTCCCTGCGCTGGTTTACATTGCAGTATGCCTTTCCTTGACTGCTTACTCTCGTTTGCTTTCTCCCAACACTCCAAAAAGATGCTGGTTAAGAAGCCCAGCAGCTGGAGTTGCCTGACCACATACCAGAGGTAGTACCTACGCTTCAATTTATTGCTCTGCATTTCTATGGGCTTGCCTACACAGCTCTCAATACTGCACACAAGTGTCTGTGAATTATATCTGCTCCCTCAGCATGGGGACAGGGAGCTTGGGACCCTGGAGTATGTGGAGAAAGCACATACCTCCATCCCTGGGTCTCACCCTTCAGCAAAACTATACATAGGTCACTGCCACAGATATATGAAAGCCCCAAAGATGGACTTGCTGGAGAGTTTTAAATAGTGCTTTGAGACTAATGGATAGCTTCATAGGGTGAAGTGTGCCAGCCTGCAGTAGATCCTCAGCATATAAAGAATCAATGACTGTAAACTAGGAGTGGAAATTGGAAGAGGCAAAGCACAAGTGCAGAACTGAAAAGAAATCACTGAGCAACTAATGTGATAGGGAAGGAACTGAAATGGAGAAATGCATCCTATTTCTGTGCCCCAAATGGGTGGATATGTGAGAAGTAGGTTTTCTTAAAAAAAAAAGTAAAAGACTTTGCATTAGAAAAATGTTGAGAAAAACCTTTGCACAGTGGCGGAAGAAAAGAAAAAGGTGGCCTATGATCGTGCTGCAAAGGAACATGCCTCCAAATTCAAAATGCGTCACAATGATGAATGGAAAGAAGTTAAACATCCAAATGCTGTGACTGTTCTCAGTTCTATTCCGGACAGATGTTTGATGTATTGTATCTCTCTCTGTGACAGAGACCTGAGGGTTCCGAGATCTTTTTAAAAGAATTATTTAATATTTTAGCAAAACTTGCATAGCTTGTCATGCCAGCAAGGTATTTTTTAATTAAAATGAAATGTATGTATGTGGGGTGAGCCAGAGTTTATGAAGAGATTCTTCAGGGGGAAAATGAATCAGTCCAGGATTTTCAAGAAGGATTCGAGGCTAAACTCGAGCTTACTAACTCGGGAGGAATGTAAATTAGAGTGTACTTACCAGGCAGGGAAACATGGGATGGGAATCAGGTAGTCAGGTTCTTGTAGCCTTGCACTGCAGGTGAAGCAGATATTTTCCAGTGATTGGGGGGATGGGGGGTGGGGGAGGGTAGGTGTAACACGAAGGGGGGGTGGAGTCAGTCACATTTAGCATAGTGAAGCCACAGTGCGGTGGCAGCTCAAAGTCAGTCTGATGGGCACAGCAAGGAAGGACACGGGGTCAGCAGCTGCTGAGGGAGGGATAAGGGCCAGGCTACAGACATCTCTGTTGCAAACTGGAAAAGTGCCACTCAGCTCCTCTCAGAGAGGTTGTTATGGTGGTCAGAGACTGACTGATCCACAGAACCCCTCAACTCCATCTAAAAGATCATCTTTCTGCCTTGTTCTGAAAATGCACTATTTAAGACCGGGCTGGCTGAGGCTTTGAGCAACCTGATCTAGTCAAAGGTGTCCCTGCCCATGGGTTCCTTCCAACTGAAGCCATTTTGTGATTTACTAGGTCTGGGTTGTCATACACCAGCTGTGTTTTCATGGCTTTACTCTGCACTAGAGAGGTTTTTCATAAGAAATAATATTTGGTATTATATTGCATGATATATTTTTAATATACGCGTTTAGTAGTATACTATAATAAATAAGTATATTTATACTAAATAATAGTATATTTTCCAGTGATTCCAATAAGGAGCACTTACTGTCATAAAAGTACAACAGGAGCCATTAAAGGGGCCTTATTTTCAGCTTTCCAGCTGCAACAAGGATGAAGGACTTTTTAGGATGTCAGGTAGTGATAGGGCTATGGGAAACGGAGTAAAGCTAGAAATGGGTAGATTCAGACTGGATGCTAGGAAGAAGTTCTTCACCATGAGGGTGGTGAGATTCTGGAACGGGTTGCCCAGGGAGGTAGTTGAAGCCCCATCCCTGGAGATGTTTAAAGCCAGGCTGGATGAGGCTCTGGACAGCCTGATCTAGTGTGAGGTGTCCCTGCCCATGGCAGGGGTATTTGAACTAGATGATCCTTGTGGTCCCTTCCAACCTGGACTGATTCTATGATTATATGATTCTGTGAACACTGCTACACTTTATTTGGACCAAAGAGGAAGTCTTCCTATTGTCCTAAATCTTGAAAGTTGCCAGTGAATTTGTCTTTGAAGAGGGATCCTAATCACTGAGGCAACTGACCAAGAAATGGAGATACACCTGAGCACAGGACTAGGATGAAAGGTTCACCAGCAAGGGAGATGACCCTTTTTCAAAAGGCAACTGTGGATAACAATGTACCAGGAAACAAACTTAACTAATCAGAAGTGTAGAAGAGGCGAGGAGTAAATTTATTTCACCTTACAACACCTAGCAAATGCTACGGATGTATTTTACTTTCATACCATTCATATTAATTTCCTGAACATGTCATGTGGTTGTCTGTTTATTCCCAGTAGTTGATCAATGTGCCTCAGGTTTTTTTGTTGTTTTCTGAGGGTTTATTTTTTCCTTCTTCTGTTGATTTTGCAGTGTGATACACTTGTAATAAGGGTTTGTCCTCTCTGAAGTCTTTCTTGATAAACAATACATATGAATCATCATTTTTCTGCCTTGTTCTGAACCATTTCAAAATTAATAGACTAATTAGTAACCTGGTAAATTATTACCATAACCATTTACAAAAACCCAACCACTTTGTTGTGGCCAGAAATTGCTATAGAGATACTATCCATGACAGCCTTTTGCAACCCTTTGCCACAATTTGAGACATGAAAGCTTCTCAGCTATGTGCTGAAACACACTTTTGTGGTGGGACTCAGAGTGCCAAATATGAAATGGTGAGTCACGTTCCTTGGGATCCGGTGATCCCCTCCTGGAATATTTCACATAGCTGGATGCCTAGTCACCCTGCCTAATTTGACATGTCTGGCTGAAATCCATTGTGAGGTGCAGGCACAAGCCCTTGCCCCACCAAAGGCACCTGGGGTGGCAAAAATCCTCCATGAAGCATCCCAATATCAGGATGAACCTGGCCTGAACGGGGGCATACATTCAGATGCTGGGCAGAGGCAGGGCAGTGCTACTCCAGCTTTGGTCCTTGATTAATGTCATTGGGGTTTTCTGCCCTTGAAGTGCTGGATATTACTCTCTTGGTACTATGCAGATACTCAGCCCCCATTCTGGCTTTCCCCATCTTTCTAGAGTTTCAGTTCCTCAGTGGCAGCAGTGTCTGCATTAGCGCACTGCCACGGAAGGATTTTTTAATACCGCCAAAGCAGGATGACAGCCACTATGTAATGATCCTATATCCAGCTCATCTTCAGTCTCTCCCCACTACCCAGGGTGTTAACCAGATTATACTTCTATCCATCTTGCGCAAGATGAATATTTCTAAACTGGCTATCCCAGTCTGCAGCACTATCTGTGTCCGCAGCATGCATATTTTTATTTAGTCTACCATCCTTCAGCAGTGATTTTTCTTTGCCCTTACCTAAGCAGCAGCCCCTCCAGAGGTGCCCTTTCCTACTACACCTTCTCAAACACCTTTAGGTCTATATGCAGGTGGGTGAGGGGGGGCTCCCCTCAGAAGGTGACAAGCTTCTGCCCACCCAGGACTCCTCATGTGTAACCCTTGGCGCTGCAGTTATTTTACACTGCTTGCCTTCTGCCTCAGCATGCAGCACAAACCCTTCCACCAGCTCCGTTGCATTGGTGGCACAATGAAATTCTGGGCCCCAAGCATGGTTCTCACCTCAGTACCTCCAGAAATGATCCCATCTGCCACTCAAGTTGACACAAAACCTGCAGCTTTCTGATAATGTCCTTCTTGCTGCTGTGGTGCAGGAGAGGATACAGTGTGCCTCAGGAGTGGCATCCCGTGTGTTGTGATAACTGTTCATGCAGCTTTACAGTTTTTGCCACTATTTTGCCAGCTGACTTCCTGGGAGCAAATTGAGAAGGAAACTGTGTTCCCCCCCTCTCCCTCCCCTTCAAAATATTTAATCTATTGAGTCAGGTTATAACTCTTTTTTGGTATTTTCTGTGAGTTGGGGGGGGGGGGGTCTATTGTTTGTTTCTACAAAATTATTTAAAAAAAATTCTTTCTCAGTATAGCAGCCATTCTGTCCCATGTGACCTGTCACCCTCCGTATGTAGCTGACATGGATTGAGTTGAACCTGCTGCTGTTACTCATACCATGCTGAAGTCGTGCCAGCTTCAAAATTGAAAGTAGTGACTGGAGCAAAGTATTATGGGGCTTGAAGTTCAGATTGCAACCTGGAAAGCTTCCTGCTCCGGTGGCTGCTTCTGAGTACTTGGGTGTTGGCTCTTTGCTGCAGGCATGGTGGAGGAAAGAGTGGGAGTCAGGTAGCTGCTGGGTTTGGTTTTCTGTTTTATGCTGGGATTTTTTCCCCTGCGTATTTCACTGCACTTCTTCTGCAAGTAGGCTAAGCTAAGGTAATCAGGCATTGTATTATTAGATTAATTAGATTATTAGCTAAGGTAATTATGCATTGTGCTAATGATATCTCATGTTATATTAAACTCTTATCTCTTTATCTCAGCCCTGAGTTTCATGTGTTACTTCTCCCCTCACTTTTGTGTTGGGGGAGCAGGCGGTTTAGCCCTAAACCCTTCCAGTAACCAAACTATTTCTATTATTTATACTGAAAACTCCTGCAGCTGAACTCTCATTCCTGCCTGCCTGCCTGCCTGGCAGCCATGTGCATCCTCCTTGCCAGCAGATCTCCAGAGCAATACATGTCCCAGTGTCAATGCATCTAGTGCCACTTTGTACGCACCAGCAATTCTCACTTGGTTAACAGCTGTTGCTCAAGCCTCCTGCAGCCATGTGTCCTATCAGCCAGTCCCACATGATGCTCCAAGGTGTGACAGTCATGGTACCTATATCAATTAATATGTAGCTATTTATATGTGCATATTTGTTATATAAGAGAAAATACTTTTTATCACGAAATGAATGCAAATACTGTTACATCTCCATCAGCAGGTTCCACATAACTAATGTCTCTTGCACTTTTGTGGAAGTGACTTTGGTTAAACCTTGAGCATTTTGTCTAATGGCATTCAGGGGGGATGTTGTTTGTTTGGTAAATGGGAAGATTTCTGCTCCTGTGGTACAACAAAATTGGCAGCATAGGTTTCAGATGCTCTCCTGGTAGGTACATTATATGAGATAAAAAGTTAGTAAATGAGACCAGAGTTACTTTGGGAGGGGGTTGTCAGGATCTAGTAGTAGACGCAAAATGAGCTGAGCACCTTGCACAGGAAAAGGAGAAGAAGCTGCAATACTGGCAACAGCTGACCACCTGGCTGGAGAGGCTTGGGCAGTTGCAGAAGAAAAGGTGCTGGAAAGTTCCAGAAGAATTTACCTAAGCTGCAACTCACCCTTCCAAATGAGGCAGCCATCAAGCTCCAAAGCAGAGAGTGTGCTTCAGCTCCAGGACTGATTTGCTTCTTTGTCTACCTGGAAATAAGGCTGCTTTTTTTCAGGATTTCTATCCTGAGTCCTTCCTTTCATACTACTTGAGAAAGAAACTAATTTCTTAATAAGTTTCCCACAGCCTAGGTTTTGCAACATTAGCTCCCTTTCTGGTTTTACACAGCCTTACAAAAGATGATGCATATCCCTCTGGAAATGGATTACCAGGTCTACATGCATACTTGCATGCCTGTGTGCTTCTATCAAGAGTATCTATAGAATCAAAGCTAACTGGATTCACTCCGTGAGAGAAGTCCCCGATGCCAGCTTCCACTATCTTGTGGAGCAGGCTATCATGACATGGAAACCTTCACGCGAGAATCCATGACAGAAAGCAAAAGAGCCAGAAAGAATAATTTATATGATGCAAGGCATTTTCCGCATTCTCTAGAAAGCTCACAACAGGACTGACACAGAGTAGAAGACATTTGCAAACTTCCACTGGGGACCTGTGTTCGGTTTCTGCAGAGCCTGGGAGGAAGGAAATGGGAAGACAGACAAGATTGATATTAATTTTTCTCTTTCAGCTTTCTCTGAATTACAAGGTGGACATTTCAATTTAAAGAGATGTGCATGTAAATCTAATTCCATCTCTTGATTGAAAGTAAACTGTGGCCTGGATGAAGTTTTTTTGCTTTTTGTCATCTTCTCTTGCCCTCTTTTTTGATAGATAAACCTTTCTCTCCCCACACTTCTCATGCTCAATGTCAGAATATATCTGCATGTGACCACCAGTGTTAGGACACTCACAACAGCATAAGGAGAGATTATGGCAAACACTATAACCTTCTGGTATTGCATATGGAGAAAATAAAGATCAGCAGGATAGCACAATTCATACTTGCTTCAGAGTGGCCAAAAAGAGCTTGGTATCAAGGGCTGTGGAGGGGTTGAGGTGCCACCTCAATCACTCAATACAGCTGGAAAGAAAAGACATGGTGGAGAAGATGTTGTCAGTGTTTCTGAGTACTCAGATTCATACTGTGGAGGGGTTAAACTCCTCCAGGGCCTATTTTAAACCCAGCACACTGTGTACCCATTGCAGATCAAATAAAAAGAAAAAAAAAAAATATAACCCCACTTTCAGAGGTCTAAATGCATGTATACCTAGGGTACACACAGTGAAAGATTTTACATTTTTTAGGCTTTGTAGGTATGTGGTGTACTTTCATGCAAAAAAATGCTATTTCCACACCAACACAACCAGGACCCATGAGCACAGTACAAACACAGAGGTAAACATGGCTCTTGTTCCCATGACTGAGAATTTAAGGTCTATAGCTCAGCATCCGAGAGTGGTAGGTCATTTGACTTGGTTTACGTTAAAGAAACGTTCTTCATGGAGTTACAACATTGATTTTAAAGCTCTTAATTACAGACCCATCAAGTCAGGAACATATCTTTCAATCAACTAAAGGAGTCATTCTGACTGCGGCAGTGTCTTAAGGAAAGATATGAGAGCTGAGTGTGGTCTGGATGTGGTCACTTGGGAAAGCAGCACTCTATTACTCATAGAAAGATGGTGGCTATGCAAAGTCCTGTTGAGTTTCCATACTGCACTCAGCTTTTCCAAGAAGTAGTCCTGGCATTCTTTTAATCCAGGGGGGAAAGGGAATCCCACGAAGAGGATCAAAGGGATAAGGTTTCTTACCACTCAGAGCAAAGATCCTTTCCTCCTTTGTGCCTTTTCAGAGTAAGGAAAAGTGACAAACAAGTTCCTGCATTTCCCGCGGCAAGGTAGGCAAAGCACAGAGGATGAGAGGCACCATATCAAAGGGATGAGCCACGAGGTTAGCATGAGGCTCCGCTCCGTGTCACAAGCGCTGCTCTGCCTCCCTTTCCCCCGGCTGGCACTGGCTCACCAGGTATTATCTTGCAACAATTTACTTCCACGAGTTTCAATGGAGAGCATTTAAGACATTCCCTTTCAGGAAGAAGAAAAAGGGCTCAAGTAAATAAAAGGGCTCAATTACCTGAACGCACCAAGAAGAAATATGAAAGGAAAAATTTAAAAGAGTTTGCATGGGTTGCTGGGTTCTCTCATCAGATGACACTGCTGCCAGTAATGGAAGGTCAAAGCAGCACCTTTTGGCTCAGGGAGTCTCTTGAAGCCTGGGACAATGGGACTGTCTGTGGAGCCAAATGATTTTTGATGTGTCTCAACCCAAAACATCTGTTTTGGTGCTGCTTGTTTTTCCTTTCCTAATTTCGAAGGCAAATGCTGGGGTTCAAAATTGTGTTTTCTGCAGACGTTCAGGAAACAAAAACACATTGAAATGATGAAAAAAAAGGTGAATTAAAAAAAAAAAAAAAAGACTTTTCTATAACAGAAGCAGGCAAGGCTTTCTTCTTTTTATCTTTCTCCTGGGGGTGTCATGCAAGAACAGGTAGCCTCCAAAGTGAGGAAAGATTCAGCTGCTCCCTGCAGGGGCTTCTTCCCCTGCACCTTCACCTGCTTTGGGCAGCTCATCAAGAAATGCGAGACATATATTGGAGAAGGTGTGGTGGCCATGGTCAAGCTCACAGTCTCTCAGTGGAAGGCATCCCACTATGACACTACCCTTTGTAAAAAGCTCCTGAATAAACAGCTGCCTTGTCAGAAGGTAGACGCTGGGTGCCAGGCAGCCAGAAAAGCAGGGTAAGAGATGAGTAGAAAACATATCAAAGACAATTACATGTAAGTATCTTTTTTCCCCCTAAGTTTTCTCTTTCTCACTCTGTAATGGAAAAATCCTGAGAGATTATGGATGGAGCATAAAAAGTGGATAAAGGAGAGGGCTTAATTTATAGGGGAGCTTGAATTTTTAATCCAGTGCCCCATAGAAACTACCACCTAGGCAGCCAAATCCTATCTGCAGTGACTAATGAAAGCAGGAGGTACAGCACAGACCCCCATAGCAGCCCCATCTATCTAAGCTGGTGAATAAGCAGATGCTTTAGCCTTCTCCGCCCAGGAGGCTGAAATTCCCCTCATGAAGGGCCCTCTAACATTAATTGCAGAGACACAACCTGCCTTTTTATAAGAAAAATTAATAATTTCCTTAATCCATCATCAGGAAATGGAAGGCTTTGATGCTTTAATTCCCTTCCTGTGACCATGGCAACAACAAAAATGAGAAGGGTGTGTGCGTTAATTTTTTCATCCATAAGAATTTTGGCAAATAGCATATCAAGTGTTCTTTGTCTGTAAGTGAGTTTTTGCTAGAGAGAAGTCCAGAGAACTACACAAAAGTCAGGGAACAAAATCAGGTGCCTGGGAC
Source organism: Psilopogon haemacephalus (assembly GCA_013396835.1). Classification (NCBI taxonomy): domain Eukaryota; kingdom Metazoa; phylum Chordata; class Aves; order Piciformes; family Megalaimidae; genus Psilopogon; species Psilopogon haemacephalus. Next base: position 224,085 of record VWZI01022986.1, read on the forward strand.
ATGGTGCTACAATGATGGGGGGGGAAGCTGGAGTTAGGCTCTAGAAACCTCATTTTGGTCAGAAACAAAATGCAGAGGGGCTTACAGCACTATGGTTCATCAGCTTAGTCCCATCATCCTTGAGGGAGAAAAAAAACCCAAACACCTCATGTGTGTGTGTGTTGTGCTGAGGGCATTGAAGCCCACTAATGCTCAGAAAAGCAGACCCAGTAAAATGAGTGCAGGTTGGCCTAGCTTCTCCTAAAAAAGCAGCAGAACAAGAGGTCATCTTCTTAGTCTGCAGTATAGTTAATTATTAAAATCAGGTATTGCGTAGAAGTGTAGTGTATTCATGCATGTGTGCATGTTTACAGGCATATATGCATCCATACCTTATGTTCTAGTCTATGTTCTTAGTGGCTGTGAAAGATGTTTCTAGCACCAGGATAGCAAATCCTTTTGATGTCATGCACAACTTGCAGATGTATGGGTAAACCCTCCTTCCTCTCCAAAACAATTTTCCCCATTCACAGGGCCGCTGAAGAGAAGAGCCTGGTCCATGCTGTTTGCTGTGCTGCAGGTGTTAGGATCAAAACCATGCCAGGGGTTGCACCTGCTTCTAAGCATGCCCTGGTGCAGCACGGGCCTCAAACCCTGTAACTTCCTGGTTAGAGAAAAACTCAGCATGCTCTCTTTAGGAGCATGGTCCTATCCCTGCCTCATTCTTACAAATCCCATCTTGGTAATCCAGGGCACACTCCTGCCAACCAGGGTTCAAAAAGACTGTGATTTTGCCCCTCTGTTTCATGTACAAAAACACTTGTGGAACTGATACTAAAGGCAACTTCACTGCTGGAGCTTCCACTGGTTACCCTGCAATAAGGAGAAGCTGCATTCCTAGCACGTGAATCAGGCTGCATGGTCTGAGGGAGGCTGATTCACACAAGTTTGACTTCCGTGAAGCAAATGGAACCAAGGCTTTACTCAAGTGATGGTATCAGAGCAAGGATCTAGTATGTATAATCCTCAAATTGAGTACACTGTCTGGCTGGGAGGAGTCTACATGCAGCCGGCTGTGAGGCGGCCATGTCTCTTCAGGTCTACCAACTTTATGGCTGTGGAAGTATAATGTGATTACAGGTAGGCACAAGGATCTATTCCCAAGCTTCAAATGTCTCTAAAGGGCACACCTGCATTCAACCATGAGCACTCTCACTTTGCCAACACCAGGCTTAGCTAGCGACAATGGCTGGGATATTTCCCTTCTCCACAGAATAAACCTTGTTTGTTAAGTCTTTGACTATCCATGGCATTGTGAAGCTCATTTTTACCAGCTTCATGAAACAGCCTCCTTGATATAACAGCCTATGTAATCAAAGGAGAAAAGTGATTTTGAAAGACACTGAGCTTGTTCAGCTGTACCTCAGGGTTTCTTCACCAGTGGGACGCCTCCCCAAGGATCACACCCTACACAGGTCTATGGTTTATCAGGCAACTGCTGCCTGTTACATTTTTCTTGGTCCTTAAAACCAAAGGCAGTGTTTTGCTGACAGCACTGAGAACTAGGAAATAGTTGCTGCAACCCTTCATTCCATAAGCTGTGGAGAAATTCCCAAAGAGTGTTTTTCACCAGTCCTGAACTAATGTAAGTTTGTTTATATTCAAAAAGTTGATAAAATGATACTGTACTTCTCAGAGAATCAGAAATGCAGAAAGCTGCTTAACCCATACAGTTCAGACACAGCAGTCTCAAACAGCAGTGCAAACCAAAAAAGATTTTTCTCTCAGAAATAGGAACACCCTTTGTGGATGATACCTAAAGTGGCCCAGTTATTCTTATATTGTGAGCTGAACTTCCCACAACAGAATTACAGTGAAATGGATTTAACTTTCACTTTTGTGCTTAAATTGCATTTCTTACATGCAGGAACATTTATTCATTGGAGATGGCTAGTAACTAACAGATCCCACTTCAGCTTAGTATCTTACCTTTTGTACCTTACCTTCTCCAGCTTCAAACCCCTGCTATAAAACAAAGCAAAACAAAACCAAAAAGCTAGAGTGTGCTGGTACCCTTCTAGCAGCACGAACCTCAAATGAAGAATTTGAGCACCTCTACCCTTCAGCCGAGCTGACATTTCAAAGTTCGGAGTGCCTACAGAAGATGGACAACCAGGCCTCAGACATCCAACGTGCACTGGGAGAGTGAGCTGGAGTTATGTATTAGAAATGCTCTCCAAATGACTGCAATACAGCATGGACCTGTTGAACAGGGTTGTTTACAGTAAGGTCTCATGGAACTGTCATGTTTCTGTGAACTGCAAACTGAGAATGAGGATGTCTACAGGAGTCAGAGCACTTTTGAGCCAGTGGCAACCTGTTTCTTCAGCTGCATGGGAAGAGTTAACACAGTGTAGTTTGGACAAAACTAATGTTCTCAGGAGGACAGAGAGAAGCACAGACATATATTTTGTTTACTGTTAGGGAGATTAGTTTTAGCACATGTGTGTGTGGGCTTAGAGGATTAAGCATCATTGTGCATTGACAGTCAATACTATTTGCATTTTATCATGTGTAAATGATATTAACACAGAAGTCATGATGCAATGCTTAGTTTCATTATCCCTCATTAAGGCAGCTCTCCCTTGCAAGTGCAAATGTACTGGAAGGCTGACCTAAATGTAGGAGAAGTTGAATGCTGATCTTTATCTTAATGAACAAATACAATTAGCCAAGTGTAAGAGCGTCAGGTATTGAAATTATCCTCTATAATACCTCCTTTCTGTTTCACTGCGATGAGCATCTGCTGATGGTATCAGAGTACCATCTCATCACAGCATCCAGCAAAGACTACCTGAGGGTCCATGAAGAATCATACCTGGGCAATCAGTGCAGGCCCAGAGTAACCAGCCATTTCTTTTGTAGTTGGACTTCCTTGGATGTACACTAGTCTTTCAGGACATCCTGGGAAAGGTTTCTATTTAATTCCTTCCAGACTTCTTGACTTACTCCAAGAATGGAGAATGTCTCTATCCCCTCTGCCAGAGCTGGTGTCCCTCATACAGTACAGATCACTGAGAAATATTTACAGAGAAGGAAATGGCTGAAAATTAATCAGCTGCAGATGATTGCCCCACTGGCAACTTATGATCATGAAGATGCAAATGAAGGAACTCTAGGTGGTCTTTGCCATGCTTCGGGAACTTCTCTTGACATAAGTGTGGCCAGGACAGTGACATCCTTTCTTCACTTTGGTTCCCAGATCTTTGCAGTGGCTGCTGCAATAAGCTGAAGACTTTAAACTTCCATGAAGACCCTACTGCTTTACCTGGCCTCCTCCCCTCTGGAATGAAGTTTATGCCTAGAAAATGAGGGTGAAATAAAAGATTTCCATAGATGGAATGTTTTAAAAACAAGTTACACACAATTTCTTCAGGATTGCAAAACTGTATTTGCATAAGCTTTATTTGTATAATCTCACCACTGAGTTTAAGAGTTGCTGCTGATCCAGACTTGACTCCATTGATTAACAAGTTCCACGTGCAACACATTTATGGAAGCAGAGACTTCTTCTCCTTCAGTTAAGGCAATGGAAACATGAATCTTTGTGATTCTGCATCAAAGAGACATTTGGGACTGTCTGGGCTTTTCCCGCCAGAGAGCTACATCAGAATTGATTGCCCAGACAATTTCAAATGAGTCTTCACAGACTACAATGATTTAAGTGGAGGTTTATTTCTGGTTTAAAGTCTTCTAAAGTTTTCAAAGCAACAAAAATTGTTTTACCTGCTTATGCAATTATATACAAGTACATCCTGCTTGATCTTGCCTGTATCTTCAGCATTTTTTTTCAGAGGTAAGTAATTTCATTGGGATTTGACAACCTGTTTTAATTAGAGAAATTAAGGTTAAACAAATAAGAAGTTTGGACGCTGAAATTTCTGATTTTAAGGTACTCCATCAGCTTATGAGCTGCACTCAGACTCCTTACAACCTCCAGAGTTGAGCGTTTCAGAGTTGAACTCAACAGAGCTGGCAGGATACAGCGGAATCTTCTCAAAGGATCATGCAGCTGCTTACATGCAAGCAACAGGAAAAGTGGAGGACAAGGGTGTATCAGGAATTCTCTTGCACCAAAAGCCCCTTGAGGCTGGAATGAGGCAATCCCGTCTGCTTGGGACCCATTGTCTGAAGTCTTCTCTTGGAGATTGGTACCTACGCCCTTTCTTTCAAAAGACTCCACATAGATTAGTCTTTTAAAAACAAAGCAGGAAGAAGAAAAGGTGGTGATAGCTTTTATTATATAATGCCTCAGTATTCAAAGTATATGCTGAGGAAGTGGGAGGCCTGGGTTCCTCTCCCGCCTCAGCCTGAGGGGCCCAAACCCATGTCTCCCAACAGCCCATGAGAGCGCCCCACCAACCAGGCTGGAGGCTACCTTGGGTGGAGGATCCTCCTCCACCCCTGCTTTGAAACTGCACTGCTCCACAGAGAGGAATTTCAGACTCAGGAGGCCAGGGGCAGGGTGGGGAAGAACAAGCAGGGAGCGCGTGTCTGCTGCCAAAACCTTGCTCTGAGGCTGGCCAACTCACTCCCCTGACATTTGTCATCCAAGGAGCTTTGTACGCTGACTGTGGGTTACGGCATCCAACTTCCTTCTCTCTCCTTGGCACCATGACTAGGAAAAACTCCTGGCGAGGTGGCACTGTGTTGGCTGGAGAGGGTCTTTCCTCCCCAGGCCCCTCAAGCGTCCTTGCCCATGAAAGCACCTTCCCAAGAGGCAGCAGGCAGAGTTCTCATTTGCTCCTCTTCCACTCCTTCTGCGAATGCCCACATGACTGCCATCTTTTGGAGCTGGAGCTGCCATGGCATTGTGTGTGGAGGTGCCAGCTATAGCTACCTGGGCCTGCTAAGCCACTAAAACAAGCAAAATACTTGTTTTTTTCCAGACCAGAGAGAGGTGCAAGGTACCAGGCTGCCCAGCCTTGGCAGCTCTGGAGATCCTAAGGATTGTGGCTCTGGGCACCTGGACAATGTCTAAGGGAAAGAATCAGGTGTTTCTAGGGTTTCCAGGCTGTAGTTTTCCAGACCAACTGCCTGAACACATGGACTTCAGTTCAATTTATACCCTTTGGTTTTGATCCTACCCTACAGCACAGGAGGTTGTTTTATTTTATTTCTTTTCCAAGCAGACACATTGGGTGGCAGATGGGGAATTAATATCCTCTCCCTGATGTTAGAAAATAAATCAGTTCCTCACTGAAACTCAGGATTAAGGGCCATCTAGATAAATCAAAGTGAGAAATCCTTAACTTCAAGGCAATGGATTAGAGGAGAGGGACACACTCAGCTTGATTCATTCAGTTATGATATGATTAGGTGCTAAAATTCTAGCACAGCTGATAGTTTTCCTCAGTGGAAAACTAAAAAAAAACTTAAAAAAAAAAAAGGAATTATGCAAACAATTTAACAGCAGGGGTTAGTCTTTAATTATTAGAGTCCCCTTAGTATGGGCAAATGAAAGCACTGAACAGCTACCAACAACAGTAGCCACAGTAAACCTCTTGTGAGCTTGGCGGCTCTCATTCACCAAGGAGAACTCACAAGAAGACACATTACACATAGAAATGCCTGACAGAAGTTTGCCCCAATATCAGTTCCAGGGAAAGGATGAACTAATAATTGCGTCTTGAGGGGAGAAAGAAAAAATGCTGGAAAGAAAAGCAGCTTTTCTGGTAAATCTGTGACAACAGCATCAGCAGTTCTGACTGGTTTGTTGCCCATTCCTTCTGGCAACGCAGCAAAGTCATCTCCCAGAGATCTACATGTCTCTCTGTTAAGTAATCATTGCACTCAGTCTGCCGCAAAGGCACCCCCATTAGCCAATTAACCAGCCCATTAGGAGGTCCCCGTAAAGCACAGTGGGCTGTTACACTTTCTTTACAGAGCACCCAGGAGCTTTGTGAGCCATTGCTCCAAAATGCACCCTGAAACGAAGAGAGGGAGATAGGGACCTTAGTTGGGAATTTCACTGTTGCTTCCTTCACACCCTAGGAAGCCCCCTCCTACATATTTCTCCTCTTCCAAAACAAGCTGGGTTACTCAAACCCGGGCTGATGCACAGTCAGCTGGCATGCTTGTAAGAACACCACCTGAGGCGAACCAGCTTTGGCCATGCCTGGCACAGGATAAACATCTGCTCTCGCTTACCTTGCTTACCATCTTGTGCTCGGCCTTTCACTTTCTGCTTTCAGCAATGAGAAGAACTGGTTCTGCGCAGCATCTGTTGCAACTTCTTACAAGCACAGAAACGCACAAAGACCCTAGACAAGTAAAACCAGCACAGGGAAACTCCTTGAAGCCCTGCTCTGTCCCAGTAGACTGCAGGTAGCTCATTGCACTCTGCGTTCTCTTAGCATGTGCAGAGGCACCTTCCTAGTCTCTCAAGAAGCCATTTGCTGTGATGGTCTCTTATCTTTCACTGCTAGAAATGGTAGCAGAGATCTTTCCATAATGCTATTTGGAAAATGCAGATTCTCTTCCCTTCTGTATCAATGTGTATGCACGACGTGACACGTCATTCAAGTAAATCCAGCCTTAATGACATGGATGCTCACAGAAATGAGCACACGAGTGCCTGTCCAAAAAAACCAGGCAAATACAAAATTTTGTTACGTGAGGGTATGGACAATTACAAAAACCAATACAGAGACAATACTATGCAGTGTCACTGAATATGGCTCAAAGAAGAAAATCAGTAAAGGTTAACCACTTACCTAACTAAGCACTCCACAGAAAAGGCTTAAATGTAATAGCAAAAGGATTTGTGGAGTAATTCCCCAGAAGAAAGAAAACAAAAACTTAAAACAAAAGACAACAGCATTAAAAAACCCAAACAAACAAACAAGCAACAACTGAAAAAAAGAAAAAAAAAAAAAAAAAAGAAAGAATGATTGCCAGGAGACGACCTGGTTGTGGGGAGAGGCACTTAATTCACCGCATGAGTGACTCACGGTGAATTACTTGCGTAACTCCACTCACGGAAATCACTACTCTGCAAAAGTGCATACATGTTAAATCAACCAAGACACAGAGCGGTCCATATTCTTGGTACAATGCCATCATCTTGCCAATATGGAATGAACAAAAATCCTCTCAGCTGGGCAGGGAAGGAATCCTCTTTTTTGGCATCCTCACAACATTTTCGAGAGACAGTTTGACAGCGCTCTCTTTCTCTATGCCTATGTGTGCTGGTCTGAGGCTAATTGGAGGATTTTTATGTGAAATTAGAATACAAGCTGAGAAAGGAAAACAAAATCGTGTCTACTCCACTCACAGTTTGGCTGAGATGTATAAGAGTAAGAACCAAAACATAGATAAGACAGCTGCTTCAGGACGCTCTGGCTGCTGATCTCTCTCTCCCTGGTTTCTAGCTGGATCTGTGTCACTCAACTAACCAAGTTAATACTTCCAGTCCCCCCTGACCAATCTGCCTCCCTTATCTGGCACGTAAGGCAGATAGCGGGATAAGATTGGGTAGTGGGGGAAAGGTGGTAGGATGGTTGGGAACCCCTCTTGGGGATTCTGATATCTGGGAGGGGTGTGGTGTTACTGGATTACCTTTTTTACTGTATATATCTGTAACATATTGTAAATATCTGCTTGTATAATGTGCAAAGCTGTAAATATAAAGATATAAAGCTTCATTTATTAACTTCCAGCCAGCTGAGTCTAGCCTGGGTTATTTCAGAAGTGTGTGTGTGTGAGGTGGGGGGGCGGGGGGGGGCACACAGTGGGTAACTGCTGAACCATCACACTATGCTTGCCTGGCATTTATGTTCAGAAAATCTGAGCCTGTAACATTCAAGAGCAAGCTCTTGCTGACAATGACAATTTGACTAATAAATCTAAGGTTGTGTTTCCCACCCAGCTGAATTGAACGTAGTAAGGCAATTACAGGTCTTTCCTGCAAAATAGAGAGCTCTATGAAGAATGTCAACTGGCACAAATGCTACTAGCAAGAGCTGCTCTCTTGAGGCTGCTCTGAGGATAACTAACTCCTTCCTCTATTTGCTATCTGTGCTTGAACTGTGAGGTACAAAGCTTACTGGGATTAAACAAGTACTATTTTTCACTGTCCCATTCCACTTTACTTTCTTATGTCTCCAAAACTGAAAAAAAACCCCAAACCAACAAACCCCAACCCAATCAACCAACCAACAGCAAAAAAAACCCCACCATAGCTCCTTTGCAGGTTATATGTGCCCAACATAACTCACCAGCCATACTTCAGGCATCAAGTCAGATGTGAGAGTGAGCAAGTGACGCACATCCCTTTGGCTGAAACACAGTAATTTAAACTGCATAAACCAGCATTTTATTCTTTGGGACATAGTCAATGCAGAGGCTTGAGATAGTAGAGCACTTCTGTTCAGAGCTTTATTAGTTCAAAGAAAAACCTTGGTCTATAGGGAGACTCACTGCCCCTATGTTCCACAAGGAGCAGCTGCAGTAGGTACAGCTAAGAGCAGAGAACATCCCATTCAAAGCAGAGGTCTAATTGCAACAACAGTGCTGAAGCCAACAGCATCCTAAGGAAGGCAGAAGTCTGCTTTAAAAACATTTTTTTTTTTTTTTTAAGAGCTACCCAAGAGCTAACTGCAAATGGCAAGCCTGTCCACTGTTGGAGCTTTGCAGTCTCAGCCTCCACTGCCCAGCTGGTGTGACAGTGCAGAAGCGAACACAAGCAAATGGATCCTGCTGTCCCGAGACTCCAGCTACACTAATGTAACGGCCCTATGGTGGAATCTCCAGCTCCTCCTTGGTGTTTGTGCTGACAAGCATTGAATAAAATTCATAAATACTCCCTGGAACTGTGACCTGAACAGAGGAAACAATCCCCCATGTCAATCACCCATGGATAACATTCCCATCAAAAACATCCTGTACATTATGCTTTGGTGATGCAAAAGACAGAAAGACCCAAGTAGCTCAGACTAATGAAAGTCTGCAACCTCTGTCTCCCACTTCCTGAATGTATGCTCTAAAAATCCAGGTTATCCCATGAAGAAGAGGGACAAGAACTCTATTGCAACTTTTAACTCAGCCACATTTGGAGAAAGCAGGTAGGAGTCAAGCACCTTGCACCAAGCTTCTCCAATCAATTAGGACTAGAATGTGCCCTGGCACCTGAATGGCAGTGGGATTACCTTGTTTCTTCTCAAGGTTCTTGTACTTCTGAGCAGGTGCCAGATCTGTGGCCAAGACCCACAGGGAATTTTGTACCTCAAACTGGAAGAGGCTGTTGACTCCAGGCAACTTTGGGAGTTAGGTGGTGCCAAGGTGCAGACAGTGGAAACCTGATTTCAGAGTATGGCGCTGTTCCTTAATATAGCAACACTGCTCAAAATCCATGAATCGGATTTATACACTGAGTTTATGAAATCTATGCTTGTTTTGTGGGAAAATTCATAAAGCACATCTTTGGCTTTGCTATTTTTCAGCAGCTCTCTTTCAGCTGAGCAAACAAATCTACCTCATCCATTTTCTGCTTGAACTGTTGAATTAACATGGGAGCACATGGATTCGGCAAGCACAGGCTCCTTGAGGGATACTGTGGATACTGCAAGTGACTTGTGTTGTCACAGAATAAGCTAAGTTCACTTACAGGCAATTAAGAAAGCTGCATGGTTGTTGTGAAGCAGACCTTTGGTAGAAACAGTAGAAATTTTAAGAAACCAACACATTCCAGTGCCATGTTACAAAAGGACAGATAACATTTCATAGAAGCATAGAATTGTTTAGATTGAAAAAGACCTTTAAGATCATGTAGTCTGATCATGAACCCAATATTGTCAAGTCAACTACCTAACCATGTTCTTGAGAACGACACCTCTTTTGAATACTTCCAGGGATAATGACTTGACCACTTCCCTGGGTAGTCTGTTTCAGTGGTGGACAACCCTTCTGGTGAAGAAATCTTTCCTAATGTCCCAACCTAAACCTCCTGTGGTGAACTTGAGGCTGCTGCTTCCTCTTATCCTATTACTTGTTACCTCGGTTTGCTACAACCTCCTTTCAGTTGGTTGTAGACAGTGATCATGTCGTATCAAGCCCTGGAACTTGCTGCACTAGGGCATTACTGACAAATGCATGACTGATCTTGTACTAAAGTCTTGAGTCAAAATAGTAGAGGTAAGTGCTTGAGACAGTTGACAGACAGAACCTGAGCAGTTTTGAGAAACAAGTAGTTTCAGAGCATCTTGTTAAATGAAGCAACAAGCTCATCCTGCAGAAGTGGAGAACTGAGAGATTACGACAGTTTGGAGTTGTGCTACTAATGCATTTCACTTCTGTGTCCATTAACCTTCCACCTTTTGGCCTTCCAGTCCTATTATGCTCACCAGCTGCTTGAGAGAGGGAGATCATACCCAATCTGCACTTGTGTAACTGCTGTATTTCTTCTGTCACAATTTTTTAAAATCTAGGTGTGTTAGTTTTCAGCCCGTGTCACTGAAGCAAAAAAGCTTCATAGTGAAGTCTAAGAGATCTAAGACCACAGACTGGTAAAATCAAGCTGGAATGTATCGCTCTGCGTTACACCTCCAGAGGATTTTCAGCCCTTGGGAGTGCTCTCCAAGAGGTGGAGATTTCAGGCATGATCTGACTTAGCTCAGCCCAGCATTTCTGCCTTCAACCACATATCTGCAATGATGACAGACTTCAGCACACTTCTGAGAAACACCTTTTATTGTATAACAAGAGTTGTCATTGTGAATGTCAACAACACAGGCCTCCCCACGGCAATACCAAAACCAAATTATTATACAAATGCAAAAAACCAAAATAAACCCAGAGTTAAAACGATAAAAAAAGCAGTATGCTGTTACACTATATGTAAAACATATAGAACGCCACATTCTTCTGCTGAAGTGTTAGATGCTCATCACCACTATAGGAAATAAATTATTTCAACTCTTTCTCCCCCACCCAAAGAGGGGCAAACTTCAAAGTAAGATATTTTCAAAGGGTCAAATTAACACCAAAAGCAGCATTTTCAGAAAAGTTTCCAGAACATTTGGATCTTTTGTCCCCTTCATGTTAGTTTGTTCCCTCCCCCCCTACCCCGTTTCATTTTAAATGTGTACTGGGAAGGTTAAAAAGAAACCATGAACATTACTCGAGCAACCAGCATCACTGATGTTGGTCAAAAGCAGCTGCTCCCTCTTTCAGAGGGCAAAATGAATGGTAACACAGAAGACCACACCTGTCTGGAAGCTGAGCTCTGGTTCATTCTCACTAAGGAGAATTTTGCCTGTGAAATAAGCAACACAAGAGATACCTATCCTTAAGAACTGTGGTGACTTTGACTCCCAGTGGTCTTTTGAGGAGAGGTGGAGTAAAGATAGACCAAAATGAATGTCTGGAGGACAATTCTTGAGATGAGAAGTAGAGGCTGCTCTAGTCTTTTACAATAAATAAAGAAGAGCTCTGTAACTGATCGTTTTCAGTATTACTGTATAAAATTATATTTATTAGAAATAAGACTCTGGAACATTTTAAGGCACCTCATGGTGAAGAAATATTTTAAAGGCTTGAATAACTCAGAAGACTCAGTTCTTTTTCTAGGATCTCAGTAAGGAATGTGGCTTACAGTAACCAGCTTTACTATTTCCAAATAAAGTGTGAACATTTTCAAAGTAGAAACTTAAAAATATTTGAACTTTAAAATGAAACATGAAACACACTACCAGACAGATAATTTGTCCATCTAACAAACCAAGACTTTACCCACAGGAAGGTCTTTCTCATCCCTCACCTGAGTTTTGTTGTTCAGGTACACTGCACTTTTTTCACTAATCTAAAGTTAAATGAGTCTTAACCAACAGGCATCTAGACAAAACAACTATCAACATAAAAACCAACAGAAGAATCTAAACCAAAACTTTCTGATTACAGTATTTTTGTAACTTTAAACTAAGAAGATGATATAATGCCAATGACAGACATGAAAGACTCATTACCAGTTGTTCTACTCAGCAATTAATGGGTTTCAAGTGTAGAAGTTTTTGGGTTTATTTTTGCCTCTTGTATTGATATTTGATACCTACAGCTAGCAAGGTTCTGCCAAAATGTGAAGAAGCAGAATCAGCACTTTCAGAGACACCTAACATTTTTGTACACATTCAAAAAGCTACAGAGTCAAATTAATTCTAGGTTATAGACTGATAGCTAGATCTGTCAGGGTCTCATACCAGTGAGTTTGCTGCAGCCAGCGTTTTGGAGCTTTGCTCTGAAATATAACTTACCATAGATTCATTTCAGAGCTGAAATGAACTAAAACTGTAATTATACCCTTGGTTTACGCATGCATATCTCTGTGGTTCTGATAAAAAAAAAGTAAACTCAATGCATATGGCCAGGAAAATGTACTGTTCTCTAGAAGATTTAAAGTCTCAGTGTATATCATAAATCCTACTTATTCTCTTAAAAAAGCTATTTAGAAATAAACCCACTACTGTAACACATAGCTAGGCTCCAGATACGTCAACGCTGCTCAATAAAAAAGATAAACAAATGAGCTTCAGCACCATTAAATGTTTGTACTGCCATATTGGTGAGCTCACCCTAGCTCTGTGTTGGACCACTCCAGCCTGGTCTCTCCATGGCAAAGCCCAAGCAGAGTTCAGACATGGTTCACACCACAGATCCTGTCCAAAAAAGGTAGTTACAGACAAGACCATGTGAGGCTGAATTTTCTTCATGCTATGCAGACCTTCAGAATTACCCTATGTGACTTCACACACTCAAAACTCTTCTCTGCATCTTCTTGTATCTCTGGAATACAAACACCACTCTATAGAGCTGCAGAATAGCCCTATCCTTACTTCAGACAATATGAATTGAAAAGGAAACCACAACAAAACACACTAGATGGTAACTCTGTGTGAAGTCCCTTGGTTAACTGCCTAAGCCTGGAGAAGACCCAGGGCCAAACCGTACTGAAAGGTGCATGCATCTGGCACGCTCTAAGGATCAGTCACGTGCACTGCTTACACAAGCCAATCCGTGCCACACGGCTTTGGGGCTAGGTAGCCATCCCTGACCATCTGCTATTTAGCACCAGATGTAGTACAAGCCTCATGCTGCGCATCACTGCATGAAGTTCAATTCCACTGCTCTCAGCAGGATTTGTTATAGCGTAAGGTGCTACGTGTTGCAGAAGCAGTGTCAGAATCTGCCAAAAGAAAGCTAGAGCCAAGAGCATTTAATTTTGTGATTCCCTGGTAATGAACGAAGAGGATGTTACCAGCAAAATCAGATGCCTGATGTTTGTTTCCTGCCTTCTACTCAGTAGGGGAAGCTAGACGGTGTCACCTCACAGCAGGTATCATCAAAAGCAAGATGCTGCAACAGGGGAAAGAGGATTCTGTCTTCCACCACTGGGCTGACTCTGGAGCAGAACAAAAATACTTCCCTATGAACTTTTGACCCGAGGCATAAGCTTTGGCCTGGATTTACTTTTTGACAAGGAGAGTAATTTAGTGTTTAGATCAGTTATTTGCTGGTAGAACTGCTTGAAAAGAGAAGCATTTGTGTTTGCCTTTCTTTTAGACCACTGGGTAAATAACATTTGTCTTATAAGGTAATAGGATGCATCTTCAGTATTTGTTTAAAAGCATAGTGCTTTCCTTGTCCTGAAGGGATCCACTGACTTTTAGTCTCTTCTGTGCTCTTTAAACAGTAAAATGAATAGATTTATTTTCTACTGGGCTTCAAAGAGTAAGTATCTCACTAAACAAGGAAACAGAAATAAATCCAAAGCAGCACAGCACTTGCTTTATTATTTTTTTAAACACAGAAATAGTGCCTTTGCATTAAAGTGCTTTGCTGAATCAGGACGTAACTCAGGAATACCAAACCTCCCTCTCTTACTGCAACCCTCCAACTATCAGGAACTGGCATTCAAAAATTGCAGGTTGTACTTTCCTATCTGTCCTGGTAGGATGGTAACTTCAAACAGCTCGAGTTCAACAGAACCCCTAACGCAAAACTTTAAACATACTAAGGTTACTTTTTTTTTTTTTTTTTTTGGAACATTACATTTAATGAGTTTGTTGTGTACCCTGCAGTTACAGCTTTGGCTTGAAGGCACAAATATTAAGGCACAATAAATGCAAATAATGTATACATTTCAATGTGTTGTGTTGAAGATAACTTTGTAGTACACAGCATTTAGGTATAATGACATGTCATTCAAACATTTCCTCAAGTTATTTTAAAACCCTTTTTTTTCTTCGATAACCTGGATTAAAAAAAAGAGGAATGTATGTTAAATTATTTAAATATTTCTTCATCAGTGCAAATATGGTAATTTTCTTCTGAAGCATAGAAGACTCAGATTGATTTTTCAGTATTTGGATTTTAGCAAAATAAAAGTAATATTTACATTCATCTTGAAGAGCATTATTTGAAATAAAAATTTTAAAACGCAAACAAAACCAAAAAAACAACAAAAGCTATCTTGTACTTTATGCTATCAAAAAATATTTTTGGCCTGTTCAATTTTTTTTTTCTCCAAACCAAGTTGTATGCTACCAAATCTGCTGTTTAGTCACAGATGTTGTGCTATAGTGAAAATGAAAAAAAAATCGGTTTTGTTTGCTCTAAATATATTTCCAGAAGAGGAAAAAGGACACTTAATTTTTTTTTTTTTTTAATAAGCTCCAAGTATGCTATGCCTGTTAGGTGTCCTGCACCTGTTTAAATAAAAGACCTCTAACACACAACTTTCAAATAAAAGCTGAGTCTGTCTAATTTCCTTGGCAACACGAACATAGTTGGAAAAGAAAACACATTGCACTGAAATTAAAGAAAAGAGGGATAGTAAAAAATGTCTTCTGAGTCTTTAAATAGGAAGGATGTCCAGTGCAAAGAATCGCCCCCTCCCTTTCCTCTTCAAACTGACACTTGCAAACATTGCCACCGAGCTTGGATGATATCAGGTTTCGAGTCTATGTAAAACAATTGCAGTTATCAGGAATCACAGTGCAGTTTCAGTTACGCATAACCCTGAGGAAGGATCCAAGGAGGAGTCTGTGGCAAGTTGACCATTCTGAACAACTTCTGGATAATTCTTACTGAAGTACACCTAAGAGAAACATCAGACTCTGTGAGTAATTATGCTTCAACCATCTTTTGGTTTCAAATACAACTTCTGGAGGTAAACAGAGTAGTGATAAATACATGGTCTTAAGGAATCCTGACAGAAACTTCAGGTTGGTGGCACTCAGTAACTGTGTGTTATTGTAAAATTAGTAAAATTTTGCAATGATCTTACATTACAGCACAATGATCTTACATTATAGCACAGCATGAGAAAAGTCCCCAACAAACCTGTAGATCCACTCAAATTCTGGTAATTCAGATAAACAGATATGTTTTGTAACAACATTAAACTGATAAGTAAAATCATTTTACTAGCTCAAAACATGGATATAAATTAAAAACAGGATGACAAAGAAGCTGTGAAATCTTGTGTCTGCACAAGGGTTTCTCATTTTCAACACATAAAATGAACACAATGGATTTGGATGTTAATATCAGGTTGTAATCCCTATATTTTACAAACCATGATTGACAACCATTGAAACTTCGAGGTATATGTATGAAATACCCCAGCGTTTAATTTGTGCTGCAGAGCAGTTATAGGGCCTATAGAAATGTGATCTATGGATAGCGAATGACAATAATGAAAGAAGAAGCAAAAGCTTTAACAATGACTCAACCAAGCAACTTCTCTAAAATGTAAGATGATACCAAATAATAGGACGGTTCTTTGCCAAGCCTTTGAGTTCCTGAATTCTACCAATTTCTAGCTCAGCTATAAGAGATACAGGTTTCCTGATAAATGTATAATCAGAACATAAAGGAAATGAAATGCTGTCAAGTTTCACTGTTCCACAATCATCAGTTTTTAGTAGCTGTATCATATCTCTGTTCCTTGACAGATGCGCATAACAAAATGAAATAATGTCAAGACTTGTGTGCTCTTATCTAAAAATGTGTTTGGGTTGAAAAAGGACTTCAAATGCAATTTTTTTTTTTTTTTCAAAGAAGAATGTGAAAAGTTTTGTTTGAGTCTTTAAAAACAGAAAATGTGCTATCTTTCTGAAGCTGGCATGTGTCACGAGTTAGGTCTCAGAGTCAGACTGCTTTGACTACAGCTTATGGAACATTTCTCCAACTTATATCGGAGAGTGTTGTCAACAAAGTTCAGTTTGTTTGATAATAACGTCCTTCTCATATGTATGAACACATGTATGAGACATGGGGGATAAAAAAGGAATCGTCACTCCATAGAAACATTCCTGTAAGCACCGCTGTCGTCTTTTGTGCATGCAGGCTAACGCGGGGTATGTGCATCCTTGGAAGCTTCAAAGAATATTAAGGCCTGATTTGAATCAACAAGAGAATTGGAAGTCTTGTTAAGAGGCATTCCTCAGTAACCAGCCACGATCAGATACAACAGAGAAAAGTTAATCAGGTGCCTGCTCGCACACAGGCTTGCCGAGATGGCAGCGCTAGTTGTGTATTCCCAGCTCGTTCCTGGTTTAAAACATAAAACTTTGGCATACTTTTAATGCGGCTTTTGAATGCGACTTTTTTTTTTTTTTTTAATGGAAAGTTAATAGAAAACCTTGGCACATTACTAGAGACGTAATGAAATGGCAGCTGCTTTTCAACTGTCTCATCGCAATTCTTCCCCTGAGCCCAATCCCTCAAGATTGCCCAAGTCTTTATATAAAGTTTCTTCCACTGCCAACAGAGCTGCAACCTTTTTAAAAGTAATCACTGAAGTGAGATAACACCTAGTATTTTAATATTTACACATCTGTCATTGCTTTAAAATAAAATAACCCTTATTTTCCCCTTGAAGTACACCAAAATTGATTGACAGAAACCCAGTCCTATCCTGATGCCACCAAAGCTCGTGGAAAAGCCTCTCTCGATGCTGCCAAGAGCATGGAGAACACATTAACTTTTGTTTATATGAATAATTGAACACTTCCCCCCATGCCCTGCCTCCTTCCCCCTTTTAAGTGTTTGAAGACTATTTCTTACTTTCCCATAGGATTTTCACCTAATAGCTTCTTGCAAACTAAACAAAGGTAAAAACACAGCCTCACAATACCAACCCTAACGCAGTCAGGCTTACAGGCTAGATAATACATACTCAGTAGCCTTCAGTTTGAGCTGTACTTGCATTAGTGGTTTCTTTGGGGAGCTGAGGAGATTTTTTTGACATTGCATAAAAAATCAGGGATACTGAGTGACTAAGAGAGACACACAAATAGCAGTCTTGGATCAATTCAGAAGCCTTACCTAAGGCCCAGCAATAGTTCGATTTAGTAATGCTTAGCTAAGATGCCCACAACATTTTCTTGAACATTAGGCTGCTTCAGAGATAATCTGAGTTAGTCTTCTAATTTAAGATGTGTAGTCCCTCTTCATTTAGATATGTAGTCCCTCTTCATTTACACTTAAAGGATATAAGCAGAGCCCATACTGTTCCAGCAAATGCATTTAAAGTTTCGCATTACTGAAAGAAGCTCTTGGTATGAGTTTGTTCTGCACAAGATTCAGGTCCAAAAATGCAATAAATCAAACAGTCATTGCCAAAGCGTGGCCAGATTCCAAACCATTTTACTTAGCAACCCACTGTAGCGCCTTTTGAAAAGTATGTATATATGTCATATTACCATTTCTTTTTATGTGCAGCATGCTGTTTTTCAACAACAGACAAAAAGCTGTTCTTCATAAAAACAGTTCTTAGTAACCACAGTAGGAATGTATGAGACCAACAGCAATATATGTAACTGACTTGCTAGTGTAAAAAGAAAAGCCATTTGAATCAGCTTCTCTGACTAAGCAACTTCCCTGACAGTATGCATGAAGCACAAGGGACAGCTATAAGAAAAACCTTGAACTAACATCCAAGTCCTGCAAACAGAAAGAACTGCAACTGTGCTTCTGGGTAGCTGCTGACTGGAGATACAGTTTCTAGATTCTCATATTTTTGGGCTGAGTGTGGATAAGCACCATGCTTTGCATTCTTGGCAGATGCTAAAGCTTGTATCTGCCTTCTAGCCTGGGAGTTAGTAAACTTTTTCATCAAACCACATTTCAGCAGAGTTTGGTTCCTGGATCTCTTCCCTTCCTGTACAAAATCACATAACATTGATGTGGTAACTACAGATGACTATATGGGCAAGTAACATCAGGCAATTATTTTTATATATTTTGAATTATCTTTGAATGTAATTGTGCAATCGGGAAGGGCTGCAGAGAAGGAAGGAGAGACAGTGTGACATGGATAAATCAGATAGCTGGACAGCCTCACTTCTGGTCATCCCAAGAATCAAGCCATAGGAAGTTGGCCTTCAATTTACACACAAACACTGGTCACGTGTTTGAAGATATCCTTTTAAACATAATTTCTATAGCCTCCAGATTGTCACACACAGACCATAGAAAAATGGCTTACCCATTCCTTTCTAGTAATAAATATAAAAAATTACACTGCAGCAATGGAGAAGGATGGCAGGGCTCATACCATAGTCTAGTTAAGGACAAAGTTGGTTCCTCAGTTCTGCCATCGGTGCAGACATTAATTTACAGCGTATGCTCTTAGCACCTTCTTAAGAAACAACAAAAATGTCTCAGCAGCTCTAAAAAAATCCCAAGAATATGAATGGACATAGAAATTTCAAATTTTCAAAAATTCCATTTAAATAGCCTCCAGATGTGAGCATGCAGCCTCCATGGCAGTACAATTTTTCATTCTTTTTTTCTAACTTCCTGGAAACACATCTAATTTTACTAGGAAATAGCCAGGCACCTGCCATGTTGTCTCTTGTTTTTTGTGTCTTGCTTCCCATCTACTGGTCTCCTGTTTCCCCAGAAACATCTTGAAGTTTGTGTTCATCTAGCTCTGCTCCACATATCCATCAGCATGAGGAGAGGAAAATTTCAAGGTTTGGGATAAGACCTTTGACCCTTGTCCTGGAAAGGCTCTCTTAAGTTGCTACATGCCTAATATCAGTGCCTTAATTGCATGCTAGAAGTAAAGTTACATGACCATGAAGCAACTTGCAGCCAAACTCAATGCTGCCAGTCTCAGCTGAAACACTGCTGAAACTTCATTGGCACTGAGAGAAAGAAAACCTTGCTCTGGACATCCTGTGTGGTAAATTATCAAGAAAAAAAAAAAGAAATCAAGCCAAAAGCTAGTCAAGATAAGCTCCTCAATCACAGGTCATTATTTTTTCTTTTTATCTTCTTATCTCTTCTTCAGCTTTCCATCTGAAAAGTGTAGATGATATATCCTCACTTCAGAGGCATATTATGAAAATTAATTCATTGATGTTTCTTAAAACACTTTGATTGCCAGAGGAATGCTCACAATTACATTAATAATTCTGTACTCAGAGTAGGATTTGAATAGTAAGCAGTAAATCAGGCACAGAGCCTTCTAGGGAACAAGGAGGCAACAAAACATTCAACAGCTGTTTCTTAACTGAGTTGTGCTCATCTTATGCGCAGAACAGAGCAAGGGTATAGGAAGGAGGTAAGAGAAAGCACAAAAATAAACGTTTGATCACACCACCATAGACCACAACATATGCACAGGGAGGCCCTTCAAAAAAATATAGAAATAACAGATAAATTCTGAATTCTGCATAGGTGAGTATGCTATATATTATGTACACTTACAGTTCCGTGTACATGCAGAAGGATGCAAGAAATCCAAACAGTCTTTCAACTCGGGGTATATAAATACACTTAGCATTTGGAAGCCTGTGTATATCCCACTAAAAAAAACAACACTGAAATGTGCTTTGCCTTGCAAAGCCAACAGATTCTTCAGCGGAAGGCTGACTGTAACACTGAATATGCTAACTTGAGATAAACAAACTGCAGACACAAACGTAATTATCCCTCCTTCTAAAATTACCCGTTTGGCTGTTTCCATCAGAGAAGCTGCTTCGGTTTTGCCCACTTGTTGCACCATTTTGTAAAACAAGCCATCTTGTTCTTGCAGCAAAATGTAAGGTTCACCATACTCTTTCAGTCTTCCTGCATCTAAAACCTATTAAATAAGCAAAACCCAACATATTAACATAAGAAATTAAAAAACAAACGTTAGACACTACAAGCAAAGAGGGGGGGTGGGGGTGGGGGATGCATACACTTCAAGTGCTAAGATGATTTTTGTATCCTGAAAATTAAATATATCCTCTTCAAACTAGCATAGCACTTTTCCAGTTTGTAGACATGTTGAACAATTTTAGGGTGCCCTACAGCCACTCCACCTATAGGAATTCAATGCAAGGTTATGCAAAATATGGAAATACAATGTTTGTGAAGCCAACAAAGCAGATTGTTAAGATCCATTGTGTAAGAAAGAAACAAAGAGGCCTAAAATGCTCTCTGAAGTAAACAGCTGTGGGTAAAAAAAACAAGCACTAACCACCAAGATGGTTAAGAGAGAATAAGTAGGTCTTTTGGATTAGAGGAGATGAAGATGTAATTAAGGAAACTGAAGGTGTTGCTGAAGAGATAAACAATTTCTTGCATCAGTTTTTGCCAACTACGTATGAGAAAGGTACTTACTCTGAACCTATTCTTTCTACACAGAAAAAGAAAAGATGTGACCAAGGACATGGGTACCAAAAAGAAAGGAAGGGAAGAGGTAAAAACAATTGAAAAAATAAAAAAGGCATTAAGTCAGTAAGCCAGTGAGGATATACACAGTAAAAAGGAAGAAAACAAATTTAAGAATAAGCTGTTTGAACCTCCAAGAAGGTATTCTCATACTAATGACTATTTAAGAACAGCATAGCAGCAAATATTGGCACATAATTTTGAAAAGTCTCATGGGATTCATTTGGGGAACTTATGGACTAGTTATTAGAGGTAAGACAGCAATTTGGTCAAAATGATCATTAGAACACAAGTGGAAGACACACAGATCACAAGCAGAGCTTCTTCTCCGCAGTTTACACAAAAATAATTTGTATCTCACAAATCTGTCACAGTTACTAATGCACTAAACTACAGGAAAAATGATTCATATGCTCTTCCAGAAAGGTATCTGGTGTAATTAAATAGCAATACTACGAGAGACACTTCCCCCTCTCCCCAACCCCCGACAGAGAACAGAGATTAGAAATAAACATTGCTGCTTTCTGTGTGGAAAGGAGCAGGTAGGAACTAGGGGGAACCACATCATTCTGGCATACATGGTAGCTATGTACGCCTTACTCATCAGAAAAGGAGTTATCAGAAAAGTGATAAACGCTCAAGCCACACAAAAATGTGCAGGCAAGTCTAGAGCAGAGGAGATCCAGATACACCTAACTAATCTAAGAGAATGAGTAACACAATAGCAGGGAGAAGTCAATATTGACAAATGCAATGCACTCAAATACTTAACTGGCTTATAAATTAATGGCATTGACTCAGGAAAGAAATTTGGGTAGCAGTCTACAAGTTCAGTACTTTAGTCCATGTGTAGCAGCAGTAAATGAAAAGGGAGAAGAGAGAGAAGGAATTTGAGAAAAAGCTGTTTGGAAAATATTTTTGTCCTCATATAAAAAACTGAATACATGTGGCATACTATTGAAAAAGATATTGCCACGACAGAGAGATTTCAAGGACTCAGAATCCAAGCTGTAATTGTGGTGTATATACTTGTAAGAAAAACAAACAAAACCCCCCAAAAAACCCCAAACAAACAAAAAAATAAAAACAAAAAACCCCAAATAAACCCCCAGAAACAAAAAACCCAAACTGAAGCTGCTGATTTCAGGAAACAAATTAATAAATGGTAGTATGAGGACAACTTCCAAAATAACAACAATAGATTTCAAACTTTTCTTTGAAAGAAAAAGCTCCAAGAAGCTTTAAGGTGCATTCAGAGTCCTGTGAGGAAGATTTCAAACATGCATTCTGCCTAAATCAATATTCTAATGTCCAAGAGCTCAGCAGATGTCCAAGTGCCTGGACTCCTGTTCATGAAAAAACTCACAGTGCACTGGGACAGCTGAGCTGACCCCTTTACCTGCATGGGTGTGAAAATTATGCACTGCCAAGCTCATTGCCAACTTGTTTGACATCAGGGACCCAGCAAGAGGGGAAAGGCTCCGACTCCTTTGCTTCCGCTTCAATTAAGTACATGGCATTTGAATGGAAAATAACTTCTTAGCCAACAACAGCAGCATAATTACATCTCATTTTATAAACTGTATGCACAGAAACCTACAAAAGGTTATTTGCTATTTTTAACAGCTAGAACCATCTTAGAGCACCCAGCTTGTATTATAGTTTTCCTTTGAAAGCAATTTCTAATACTGTTTGGCAAATAGCTAAAAAAAAAAAAAAAAAAGTGTTTATGGAAAAATGTTAAAATATTAGTAGTATTGCACAGCACAAAATATATAGTAATTTAATATACAACAGAGGCAGTATGTCTCCTGCAAAGGCATACTTGTGGACATGTTGATTTTTCAGTGTACTTAGTCCCATCCTGTTTAATCTATTTAAGGATTAATTACAAGTATGATGGAAGTATTTTGCATACTACACTATGTCACGGTTAAGGACAGCTTTGTTAAAAATGCAAGACATTAATTTATTACATAGAGTTCTACATAATACTTAAATTGGAGTGCCATAGCGTAGAAAAGCTCTGGTGCCATGAATTTTCCAGCATAACCACTGCTTAAGAAAGAAAACCAAAATGGATCTTCATTAAATGTGTCTCTCACAAGTAAAGAACCACAACAGAAAAGCAGAGTTAGTTTGGGTTTTTTGTGTTTTGGGGCTTTTTTGTTTGCTTGTTTGTTTTGGTTTTGTATTTGTTCAAATTTGTATTACTGCAGTACTCAAATTTTAGCATTTAACATCTGAAGCAATTAGAATCATGGACAATCTTTCTCCCCCAGAGAACCCAGAAGAGAGGGGGGAAAAAAAAATAAAAAGGAGGGGAATTCATTCTTCCTCAACAAGTTTTAAACAGTCCAGTCTACATGATGAACAGATAGAGTGATTTTTGTTAAAAAAAAAAAAGAAAATCCATTCACAATTTAAACAAATTATTCACACCCTTTCTTGGGGAATAAAAACAAACTTGTGTTATGAAAATCACCAGAACAAACATAGGGAAAAGAAGCCCTGCTATTTCTGCTAAAAAAATTAAATGAAAAGTAAAGGACAAAACTGAACAGCCTGTAACATTTCCACAAGTCAGGAATACTCTATAAACTCTATTCAACAAGACAAAACACTGTTTCTGCTAACTGCTGTCATCTATGAGACAATGAAGAAAATTTAATCTGATTTACTTGGTAGTTATATGTCTATATATGTATACATTTATTAAAAAGCGCTCAGACAAAGAGATAGGTACTGTTCTTTGAAGAAATAAGTGCTGATAAAATTTAAATAAATAAATAGGTACTTTGGCTAAGGCTTTGCATACTCTTACTCACTGACTCCAAGCCAAATTAAAATCATTAGGACTTCAAAAACCCAGCTAATCATTCAGGAAAGGTGGAATCTGGTGTTTACCAGCCACATATTTTCTGATCAACTTGCATGCAACACTTATCACCACACAATATGACCAAATCAAACCCAGATGCATTCCAAGGCAGTTGTACCAGTGAAACTTGATGCAGAAAAGCCAGGGAAGCTCGAAGCTGGTGAAATCAGATTGGCAGGGTGATTATGGAAGACACATGCAGGAGCACAGGACTCTGACTCAGACTGGGATTTCATTATAGACTTCAAAATGGATATTGAGAGGGAGATTTTGGACAAATAGTTCCACTTTGCAGCTCTTCAATCTAACTCTTTGTAAAATACACCAAATAAAGACTGGTAATCATTCTGCCTGAGTTAACTGCCTATGAAATACCTAGACAATAAATAAAATCAAACACCATAAAAGCTATATAAACCCAAAGCAGCTTCATAAACCAGGGCCAGATTCTCCCAATGTCTTGCACTGGCAGTTTCTTTTACTGTGCCTGCACTGTCCTTGCCTATCCTATCGTCACATACTTATGACTTCAACAGATTTTTCTCAAGTGGAAGAGTAACTCCAACAGCACAAAACTTATAAAATTGGCTACCAGTGATCATGCAAAAGATGGCACACTGGGAAATTTTCATTCAAGGAAATGGTTCACGTCCTTGTAAATGGTGAGCAGCTATAAATAAAGAGCTGTTTCACAAGCACTCCTTTGAGAGTGGTGAGATCCTGGAATGACTTGCCCAGGGAGGTGGTTGGGGCCACATCCCTGGAGGTGTTTAAGGCCAGGATGGATGAGGCTCTGTCCAGCCTGATCTAGGGTAGGGTGTCCCTACCCATGGCAGAGGGGCTGGAAGTAGATGATCCTTGTGGTCCCTTCCAAACCTGACTGATTCTATGATTCTAAGCAGCTCTATTCAGACATCTTAGCCCAAACAGGGTTCAGATGCTATATTTTTGAGTAAAGTCCTCTAATGCCACCTAATTCCATTCCATCCAATGTTTCATTCTGGCTGAACAGTCTGGGGCAGTGACTGCTCATCCCAGTTGCAACTTTTTCAAAAAGATAAGCACCATGCCTAGTTGAGGGCAACACAGTTCTGAACAGCACTTTATCTGACATAGAGGCAGAGAGTAACATAGAAAGTGATTAAAAACATGTCGAGGAAGGACAGAGAAACAGAAGAATAATATCTGAATTTGACTGACTTACAAAGGGAAAAGTGAAAATGGAGTATTAGCCACTCAATGGCTACTAAAACATGAAAATGGAGCATTAACTCAAGTAAGCATAGGACTATTTGCCTATGCCACAAAAATGCTGAACTAAATTTGTGTAAGATTTGGCAACTACAAAATAATTGTCCATTTTGCCTCATCTATACCTTATCAGGGTATCTATCTCCACTTTGCCTAGGTCGTGTGTGTGTCCCCAGATTCATAAACTTTGTAGTATTTCTATTCCTTGGCCCCATGATGTAATCTATTAACCATGGAAAAAGCAGGAGAGGGAAGACAAAAACGAAATTATAAAATGGTGAAAAAGAGACCAGAGATCCATTTCACTAAGAAAAGGGAAAAGGGAGACAATGAATGACAAGGATACTACATCAAGATGGTCTAGCTTCTAGCAGAGACTTAGGCAGTCAAACCAGGACAGCACCTCTTATCCCTGATGATTTCTGCAACCAGTCTATATTGTTCTATCGCACAGGATTTTGGAAAAGCAAACTCAGTGAATTTAAAATCTTCTTTATGGATTAATGTAAGTAAAGAAGTGCCATTAGGAACAGAAAGAACACAGACTCTCAAAAACACTCTAACAAATACCACACACTTATGGCTATCCATAGACACAAGAGAGAAGGTTTTAAATCCTGCATTTTCTAACTTTCAGCAAGAAAAGCAGACAAACCAAGAGAACAATAGTTATAAAACATTCTGAGGAAAAAAACCCCAACAGTCCAAGGTTGGAAGTGTTCAGCAATAGAGGAGAGGGGACATGGGAATTGATTTCAATTATTACTGAGGAATGACTAGTATTCCTATTCACGTTCATCTTCACCATAAAGCCAGAGGGAAAATGGGACATTTAAGAGTTGATCATAAATGTTTTTATTTCCTATTCAAAAGGAAAATAATTCAAGCAAATTATTTCCAAGGGAATACATCTGATTTAATTTAGACTTGGAGAAGACATGACCAAACAACAAAATTAATATTAAAGTTCAAAACTCTGCGAGGAGTACAACTTTGAACAATGTTTTCCTCAGAGAGCATACATCAAGATGATCTTCAATAAAGTCCCAGGAAGAGGAGAATATTCAGGAGATGCTTCTGGTTACATCATATTGTAAGAAATATATTTACCCAAGACAATACATAGCTTTGTGGGAAAGAATCAACAGCCTGTGCTCCACTTGGCATTAAGCTCAGACACAAGCTTATTCTGTCTCTTCTGTCTCATCATGATTTGTCAAAACACATCAGAAACGTGTACATACTTCTCTGAAGAATCACTTATAAATACCAATCTATCTAAACTGGATTGCAGCCATCAAAGAACATGGAGAATGCTGAAAATTAACTCAAGAACTGTTTTCAAGTTGCTGTTGTTTTTTTTCTCACCCCCCTTTTTTTTCTCTTTCACTTTATTTGGATGTCTTCTGTTTTGGGTTTGGATTTTTTTGTTTGCTTAAGTTTTCAGATATAATCTAAGCATTCAATCAAGCTCCTTCAGCATTCCTACAGAAATTGCAAGTAAATTAAAAGGTTAGTGTCAAATAATGTACATTTCATCTATTGTGTGTACAAAGCAGAGCACACTTGGGTGTTTACTTCTGTATAATCTGAATTATTGTTTTTAGGCTTTCCAAATATTTCACCTCAAGCAGAGTTTACCTTTGCTGTGACAATGCGAAATCTGTCACTGGACATTGGGATTTGGCATGTACCCCCTTGCCCACTTCCCCTGCTTCACAAAAATGCAACTTCAAACATTCTGTTCTGTAACCAGAAAATAGTGTATTTCTCTAAATAGAAATTATTCTTGAGCTATAATTTGGGGAAATTGAGCACTCAATGCTGTATGGTAAATTGTTTCACATATGAGTTTACTTTCCTTGCAGAGACTTAAAAAAATCTACCTTCTGTATCTCCATCTGATGGATACGCCACTGTAAGCTGGCTAGCATGTTGTGGGAAATATATGAATTAATACGTAGCAACGAGTCTTATTCTACTGACAATAACTTGATATTAATTCCCTCTGTGTGTTGGAAAAAAGAAGCCTGGTAACCAATCACTGCAGATATTTCTGGTGTTGCTCAGTTTGCTCACCTCAACACATCTGACTGATCAGGGCAAGTTTCGCTTTTCCCTTAGAGAGGCTGAAGGGACCTCATGCCAGTTCCCACCAACAGCAGTACATGCTGACAAAATGCTCCCTTGGCCAATCAGTAATAACTGTGTAAAATGTACAGCCACATTCCTCAATTGAGATCGCAGAATATCTCAAATGTGGCCTTGAACTGACAGAAGATATAGTCCAGCCTAAGAAATCCCACTCTTTAATAAGGCTTTTGAGGGTCTCAGAAAGTTAGATAAGCTGAAAGGATATTATACTTTTCAAGAGTGTAAGGAATATTGTTGTAGGTGACTGGGCATGTCTCTTGGTTGTATCAGTTTCTGATGACAATGACCTTGTGGCTCAGCTGACTTGTAAACACTTCTACCTTATCAGAAACTCTCTCTGCTCGAAGACTCAGCCACCATCATGCCCTGTGCTAATTTGCCTTTTAAAAGTAATACAGTATTTTGCAGAGAGCAAAACATAAGTCTTTAAAGATATGTTAGTGTTTCTAGTACAGTCTGGATTCCATTCTGTTCTTCAAAGAAACATGATCCAACTGTCCTGTCCTGGAAACACATTCACAAACAAATGCCTGACAGAATGAGAGATCAAGGTTCATCAAAACATTGGCTTCGCTTCCTGCAGCAATTCAAATCCAGCTCTTCATTTGAATGATCCCAGTTGAAGCACTGCCTCAATAATTAGTTGTTTTATTTAGGCAAAAGAAAAATCTTGTTGGGCAGCCCTCTTGAAATGGGAGCAGCTTTTAAGAACTCAAAGATGCCAGTGTTATGCAGAGGTGTGGCTTAAAGCTGGCAAAGAGAATAAACAATCCCAGTATCTTTTCAGCCTCATTGGGGTTTTGACTCATTTTAGAGACAGCTGAGCCAGGTGTGATATTTACAACTGTCATAGACACTTTACTTCAGCTGACAGTGCTTGCTCTGATAGGTAACCATAGCACATAGCTCAGTATTTTATGCAAAATATGTCCTAAACATCAAAATAATATTTTTACTTAATGGTGAAGATGCATAAATTACTCAGATTTGAAAGCAACATGCTCACTGCTGACATTTGTTGAAATCAATAATTAAATTCCAAGAAAGAACACGGAAGGATCTGGTTTTCCCTTATGGGTTGTTAAACATCAACTCTGTTGCAGAAGATCCAGGAATGATGAAAATAGCCTTTGTTCAGATTCAAAACAAACCTGACCATTTCTGAAAAATCACTACCTAAGTGCTCAGCTTTTCCAGAAATTGCAAGTCTTCAGTTACCAAATGAAAGGAGAAACCTAACAGTTCCCAGGCCCTTGGCTTTCCATCAGTTGGCCAGATGGGCTTCAACACAGCCAAGAGCCAAGTATGTAGGTTGGCATTAATCACACACAACATCTGGTAGAACTGCTTAAAAACTCTGAAGGGTCTCCTTGAAGAATTGGGTGTCTAAGTATCTTTGGAGACCTGATCCATAGTTTTGAAAATTTGGCTTTCATTCAAGCTACTATAATTCTTTAAGCTTCTTTTCATTCTTTTACGAGAATAGACCTCAATAGGACACGTATAACATCCAATAATATTTCACCACACTCCAGATACTGGGCTAACACAAAGTCAAAATCCCTTTCAGAAAAAAAGAAAGCATTTAATACCCTTGCAGTTCTCCTGCTTCAGAATTCTGAAGGACTGCACAATAGCTGTGAACGTAGCCTTAATTACTTCTACTTTTCACAAAGTTTCATATTCTACCGTTCCAGGCTCCAGGAAATTTTATGGTCTTCCCAACTGACCTCTCCCAGATGTCCTAAGCACTTGAGGGCTTGTATTTGACAGCAGGTAGCTCTCCACCAGACTAACAGTCCTACATGCACATGCTTAAGATGAGAGCGTTGACACTAATGACAACACACACAATTTTCACAGAGAGCTGTTTTACAACTATGACTGCACATTTTTTGTATCTTTTGACTCACATAATCCTCCCTAAACAGAATGTCTAAGATTTACTGTAAAGCACATTTGTTTTCCAGCACTGATATTTAAATAAGTGGCAAAAACCCCAAAACCTCAAACCACCAACAGCAAAAAGTAGCAACAAATTAAGAGCCAACACACCACAGCAGGGTAAGGCTTTAACTCAATATTACTAATATTAGTGCACCACCAGCACCTTCCTATGTTGTCCATATCTTCATCTGAAGCTCAATCACTGCACCGAAAGCTCATGTGGAGGGATCAGTTCCCTCACGCCTTCAAGAGTTCTGGTTCTCACTGGGCTGCAGATTCAGACTCCCTCACACTTCTTCTCCCTCTGGCTCCATGACTTGCACTCCTAGCAGCACAATGCTTCAAAAGCAAGGTTGGAGACTGATCTTAACCTGACTGCCCTGCATATGCTGGTAGTTATGGCATCTCCTGGTAATGGGGAGCATTGCAACCAGACCTCCTCAAACAGAAGACAATATAGAGCACAGATTTCTCCTGAAAGAATGCCATCATTCCCATACTAAGGAATGGCAGCATTGTCCTGACACGTTGTCTTAGGTGTCTATCAACACCATCGTCTCATCTTCAGCTCAACAAAGAATACTAATGCACTGGGTCAGATCCCAAAACTCCAGAGAGGCACAAGCGCTCAGACCTTGCTTGCTGCACTGCATTTTTTTTTCTAGCTGTAGGTGGTGACTCTTACACCACATCAACTGCCTGGACATCTCCTCCTTTACTTTCAAGACGTTTACATCTACTCTTGGTTGACTGATCGCCCTGCTGAGGCTAGAAGTCTACAGTGCATGAAATACAGTGCCTGATTTATGTTTAGATACAGGACCACAGTAAATGTAACATCAGAAAAACAGTAACAAGTGAACAAGGGAGGCTACTGAAAAGACATGGGAAGTAATTGTCTAATAACCAAAAGGCAACAGGCTGGCCAGGGCACTGGTGCAGTCTCCCTCTCTGAAGATACTCAAGACATGCCTGGATGCATTCCAGTGTGATCTAGTATAGGTGATCCTGGTCTGGCAGGGCTGTTGGACTAGATGATCTTCTGAGGACCATTCCAGCCCCTAACATTCTGTGATTCTGTGAACTCAAGTCTGGTTGTGAAGTACACTACATTGTTACCTTGAATATTAGTCATTTCAGAATGCAACCAGAACAGGTTTTCCCATAAATAAATCAAATCTCTTCCCATGATTCTCTTCATGAAAAACTTCCTATTTGAATGACAGCTTTTAATTACTTAGATCAAGTTCTGCTTGCATAAAGAGTTTCCATTTCAAAGAAGTACTGCACTGATATGAAAAGTCTCTATGGAGAAACAATCTCCTCACTGGAAAATGTGCAAGTTTTGACTGCTCTGTGGCTTTCCTGTAGAGAGACTATAGCACAGCACAGAGAGCACACAACTGCATCAGGCCCTTGCCAGATATGTCTACTTAATTTGCTACACATCCACTATGTCCCTGAGTAAGCTTCAATTTCTCCAGCCTTGTGTTTTCCCCAGTCTGTGAAAAAACAGTCTCTAAAAGTATTTCTTCACCCAGAGAAGGAATCAGGGAGGAGAAGGACAAGTGAGTGACAGGGATTTAAAGAGATCTCACTGGAAGTCTTGGGAATGGTGCCTCTTGGCTGCCCCAGGCTGCTCCTGGGTTGGTGAGCTGCAGATTTAATTTACATTGTAGGCACTCACCCTTCAAGGCTAGGACAGGACAGGGAAGGAGCTGTTGTGGCAGTGGGGAAGCCACATAGAATGAGGCACCAGTGGACCAAGCCTGAGTTGAGCTTCTGCCAGGATTTGCCATCACAGAAGAAGCAACTGCAGCAGTTACCCATCCTCCCCTTCTGCCATGTAGCAGGGTGGTATCCTGTGCCAAAGACCCCAAACAGGTACTGTTAGCACCTGACAGAAGGAATCACAACTTGGGCTCTTAAACCAATGAAGAAGGAGGAATGAGAAAATGTCCTAGGAGATTCTGGAGAAGCACAGAAGAAAAAAAAAATAGTTTGAAAACCGCTGGATTATAATTTTGTGGTAGTATTATTTGATGGTCTCACTTAGCAAGTCTTTCCAACTTTGGTTCCAAAGATTGTATGGATACTTCCCTATCTCACCCAGGTGTTTGAAGTTTAATTAATTAATGTTTGTAAAGAGCGTTACAATTTGCAGATGAAAGGTCCTATGCAAGTGCAATGTAGTATTACTCATTGAGGTGATTGGGTTAGAGAGTATCACGTTACACAATACAGCTCTTCCCTCAATGATTTTAAGTGTTTGAAGTGCTGATAAAATGTGTTTATCACAAAGATAAATATAATGGAAATACTCTTAAGGCGTGACCTGGATTATGAAACCAGAGGTATGGTTTTGGGAATGGAACAAACGAGAATTAAAACAACTCCTGAGGCCAGATTTGTCTACAGTTGTATAAAATATATTCTGTTCTTCCTTTTTTTCCTCTTCCAGTAGGCTCTTCTTCTCTTCTAAAATAGAACTGGTTATTATGATGGGTGTGAGCAGACATGCAATAGTTCACGTTCGGTTCCAATTTTCATACTCATCCAACTTGACATTTTCTCATGACTTTCTTAAAATTAGTTTCTAATTCTAAAGGTATTTTATTTTTTTAAAGTTCTCCTTTAACCAGAAATGAAATTGAATTAAATCAGAAGCTTGTTGACAATATCAAATTGGAGACTGCAGTCAATTAACTTAAGACAAGGCTGACATTCAAAGCTATTCAGATTTAGACAAGCTAAAGGAATAGGTCAGTGTGAACTTCATGACACTCAACAAAAACAGATGTAATGTCCTGAATCTGGAATGTATCGTTCCCCTGCATCCATGTCAGCTGGGGTATAACTGCCTGATACTGAGCTGTGTGGAGAAGTAGGTGGGGTCTGGATGGTCAGTAAGGCAACGACAGGCTTGTTCACCCTGGAGAACAGATGGCTTCAGGTGAACGAACAGCAATCTTCCCATATCTACATGGAAGTTAATGAGAAGACAGAAGCAAGCTCTTGTGAGATAGACAAAGGGAAAACAAGAAACAGTTGCCATAAACTGAAGTGGATATAAGGAAAAGATTTTGTGACACATAATTAAACATAGGGGCAGGTTGCCCAGAGAGACTGTGGAATCTCTGTCTTTCAAGGTTTTCATGACTCAGTTAAAAACGCTCTAAGAAACCTGATCTGAAATTAGTTCTGACCCTGCTTTCAGCATGATGTTAGACTAGAGGCTCCCCTGAGGTTCATTTCAATTCAATTCAGTAGGAAGAGAGGGAAACCCTAGTTTATGTTCAGGTTATGTATACTTGCTCAAGAACAAGCTTGTACATTTCATAATTAAGAGAGACGACCAAGTTTGGTCAAAATCAGTTTGAAAAGTAACTACTCACCATTTGTCAAAAGACAGTTGTTAATATTCCATTCCATTCTAATTTTCTACCAAACTTACCATAATAGCAGACAACAGAGTTTTGAGATTGCTTATAAATGAAGGCATTATTGCACTTACAAGTCTCAGCTAAAGGAGTAACAAAATCACTGGGTAAGGGAAGAAAAACGCACTTCGGTTTGTGAATTTTTTCCTCTTAAAAAGTATCTACATCATCTTAAATTTATGAATTCCTAAAACATGTTATTGACTAACCAAATTTTAAATTACACCAAAAGCTTTCTTTAGCTGAGCCTTCTCAATTTTTGTGATACTTAAGTACTTTATTAATTTTCCATGAATGCTGGTTTTATTCCTAATGGCCCTCATTAATAGCTAAGTCTTCTAGAGGAATGTTTGATCTCCTTGCATTTTTAATACACATTTGTCTTATCCTTCCAAAATTCTACTATATTCCCACTAGGAGTTACATGCCTGAGTAACCCAAGTAATTAAAAGTGTAACAAAAGCACATCTGCCATAACTGTGATCATTCTAAATATGCCATCATATTTCTGATTTGTGGAGAGACAGAATGAGTATCTGAGTAAGAAAATAGGTTTGTTAAGGCATCACACATGTCCTACGCCTCTCACTCTCCTCTCTCTCCCCAGAATTACAGGAAGATCAAAATGAAAGAATGCAAAAGGATGAAAAATATTTAAGAGCTACTAGCAACTGCAGACTGAAAGTCACGTCTTCTTGCAAATCTGTTCCTCAACACTCTAAAGAGTGTTAAAAAAAAGTATTAAAAAAAAGACTGTATTAGACAATGTATGAGCATAAAGAATCTTTAAGAAACTAAAAAAGGTAATACTAGCTAAACAAAGGACATAATAATGTATAGGACCTAAACATGCAGCAGAGTAGCTATATAGTTGGTAACAAAACTGAGCAATCTGGAGAGAAGGGCAATTTCTATGCTTTGTTCTAATGACTCTTGTCAAGAAAAGAAGTAAATAAAATATTTAGTTTTCATTATACCTCCATGATACTAAAGGTAAAACCAAGAAAAGATCTTCGTGGAAAGAGCATTCAGTGCATAACATGTTAATGGTAACTAATAAACCAAAACCCACAGAAATCCCCTTGGACAGCTAACAAACACACACAGCTATTAATTAGGTCACAGTTGTTTCCTCACAAATCCTTTGTTCACTTTAGTTGTAGAAAACACCAACATATCCATTAGACCTGTGGGGAGGTATTCAACAGTGAGGAAAATATTTATTTATTATATGTTAAATGCTTGCAATTATATGACTACTTATGGCAGTTCTGCTGGTTTCTCTCTCTGTAAATAAACTATAATCATTCGGTTCACAGTCTATTCTCAGAACAACACTCATCTCAGTAGATCCAATTGTTTCGTTTTGTGTACTTCAGGCACCCAATGTAATTCGATCACTGAATTTAAAATGTTTTGGGCACCAAGCAAAGAAAACATGGGAAAAACTATCACGCTTCATCTTCACAAAACAAAAGTTAATGAAAAGTTTTTGTTTGGGTTTTTTTTTTTTTTTTAAGGTTACCACCAAGAAGTGAAGGGTAATTTCAGCTTAAAACTCAGTTAAATTTGAGTTTGACTCACAAACTTGGTTTTCTCATCAGCTACTTCACTAACTGGCTGTGAAGAAAATGTCCAAAAAGGGCTTCTGTTCCTACCACAGAAAACTGTAAAACTTCAGGCTGTATATCATTTCAAGCACACAAACCATCCTCACTTCCTAAGAGCAAAGGAAGACCACACTACCTTTATGAAAATACTCAGCAAGTATTTCAAGATGGCAGAAAGGATATTTCACAGTGGCAGAGTACATTCCTGCTTTGTTGGGAACAAAGATGGCAGAGGCTGCTGGATTGGTAGTGCTTCATCTTTTCTCTTGGAAGCTTGCTTTAGAATTCTGGCCATGTTTATTACCTCACCAATCTAGTTCCACTTCTTCACTACCACCCTTGCCCCAGGGCAGCCACCACCACATCTCCTGCCCCAGAACCTCTACCACTTCCTCCTCACACATCCCACACCACTAAGTATTGCCACTGCCTCCCTCAGCCCACCAAGACTGAATTAATGAACCTGACTGAATCTGTCTGCCTCTGTCCAGAGCCTCTTGGGTGTGTCTTTGCAGGCTTCTAGTGCTGGCAGTTTATTTGCCCAGGTCTGCTGCTGCGCCTCACCTGCAATAGGTTCACGCCTTGCAGGTTGGAAACCACAGGGCCAGACAATGTAAGAAGTCTTTTCAGGTCATCCCTTCTACAGTTTTATGAATTGCCAATCACAGTAACTAGAATAGCCAGATGAACTAGGATAAAGCCTAAAGTACAACTTAAAACTCTGCCCACTTTTGGATCAAAATTAAGAATCAAGTCAATAACATTCTTGGTTTTTTTGGGGGAAAAAACCCAACAAATTAAACACTTAAGCAGTTAACTATCTTACCATAATCCTGTCACTGTCGATAATGGTGTTCAAGCGGTGTGCAATGGTCAGCACTGTGCAGTGAGCAAACTTCTCACGGATCGTCTTTTGAATGAACTCATCTGTTCTGAAACACATCAAGAGCAGTGCAGGCAAAAGTAAGATGTTTGTGTGGATAACTGAATAGCAGGCAGGTTGTATGACTTCATCACACCTGACTGCATAGCAGGAAATATGCTTATGAAGTCATTAGTGTTTCTTCCTCTCTCATTATATTAGATGGCCTGGAGGCATATCGTGAAACATACTCTGAAATCTATCCTTCAATACTTGAGGACGGAAGAGTTCCTTCTTGCAAGAGCAGTGGCTTTCCTTTCAGGAGACTAATTTCCCAGACTTTGATTATAGAAAGAGGAAAGTTCTGTAGAGTCAGATATTCCTACATGTTTCTACACCAAAAAAAAGAAAAGTTGGTGAAAGTCAATGTGCTTCATTGCAAAACAACTGAAGAATGAACACAAGACCAGCCTATAATTAAGGTTCTATGTTTAATCATCTTATCCTCTTGAAATGAAGGAGGTGGTTGGTAAACTAAACTAGAACTGTAGTAGCTCAAAAACTTCAATACAGAAAAAAAGTAGACTTGGCACATTCCATAAATCAAAAGTAGTAACTGGAACACACAACTCAAGCAAAGAGATAAAGGCTTTAAAGAACCTCAACCACTACATGAATGAAGCATCTAACTAAAAACAAGAGAAACACTGACACCACCTAATCTAAAGCACATCAGTCGGGCTTCAATGGGCAAATCTCTATAGTCAATGAAAGGGGAGAGGCATGGGTGGAAGGTGAATCAGAGCACCTGAATTAGGCAGCCATCAGGTGATGAATGCCCTCTAGAGGCACCTGGAAACCCACAGCGCACAGCAAGTCTTGGATCCCAATCTGGGCACAAAGCCAGGACATATGAACACTCACATACTGCCCATCAGCCTTCCAAAAAAAAATAGTTACTGGTGTGTCATAGATTGAGTTTTAATCTGTTGCTATTTATACCACCCTGCTTCATGGCAGCTTCAAAATGAAAGTGCTGCCTGAAACAAAGTATTATGGAGCCTAAAGTTCAGATCGTAACATTAGAGGCTCTTCCTGTTCCAGTTGCTGCTTTTGGGTTACAGGTTTTGGCTGTTTCCCACAGAAATGGCAGCAAGACGAGGAGGAATTTGCTAGTTCCCTGTTTTTCTGCTTTATGCTATGCTTGTCTTCCTGCAAGTTGGCTAAGCCAAGGTAGATGTGCATTATGTTATTAGCTAATTATCTGTTTTGCTCAGTAAAACTTTTTATCTGGAATCCCTTTGTATCAACCCAGAGTTTTTGTGTGTTACTTTTCCTTCACTTCTGTATTGGGATAGACAGGTTAACCCATTTACCATGCACTAACCTATTACAGGTGAAAAAGGTAGAGAAACTAAAATTCTCATTCAAGACAGAAGGAAGACACAAAGAACTCAAAACACACTGGGGTTTAGTTAGACTAGACACCAAGCTCCAGCCCAGAAGATAGGCACTTGAAGGCATGGGTCTCATTTTCAGGATTTGTTTTAAGACACGAAATAGTACTTTATATATAACAATGAAAGTAATATATACTATGCATAGGGTTAAAACAAGACAAAGGCGGTATCTCAATAAATTATTTAGGCAGGCACACTGGCTTCAACCAGTTGTTTAAAAAGTCTCAATTCTTCAAATTGTTAACTGGAAAAATAAAATAAAATACAACACAGATTCATGCAACACATGTCTTCCACTGACAAATAGTGGGTTTTTTTAGACAGAAGTAGTACTCTACATTGAATCTGTCTGCACATGATAAATATTTGGTATCACTTCATAAATTAAGCAAAGAGAAAAGAATTGTTCTGATGCAATCATGTCAGGAGGCACTAACAATAAAAAGTGGACAAAGACAGCTTTGGAAGAACGGAATGACTAGGAGGAATGGAGTAACCATTCAGTTTCCACAGTTGGAAATATAAGCTCATGTTCTGCAAGACCGAATATGACTTCTGTTACAAACTCAGTTTAAATAATTGGTACCACAAAAACAAATCCCCGCTGATGACAGAAAGCACAATCAAGAGAGAAGGAAGACAAACAGTTAAATGAGAGTTCCCATACATGATGATTGTCAGCTTCATTTGGGACACAACCATTTAAGCTCTGTCATGAGCTTAAAAGAACCATGGTCTGAGAAAGCTTTGTCCTTGTGTGCGTACTTCCTGAAAGAAGAACGTGCTGGGAAGGAGGTGTTCCTCAACCCTTCTTGAATAAAGGCTAGTATGCAATCAGAGAAAGAGACATAAGCAGTCAGGGCAGATCCAAGCTCTCTAGCTCTTTGAGATTCCTCACCAAAAAGTTTTCAACATTAACATCCTATGTGACTGTGGTATCAGTTTTTTCACCCCAGTGTTAATGCATGTATCTTATTTTGGTATCTTCTCAGTGATGATTTAATGACCTCTCAACTCTCAAAGGGAAAAAGCCACGGCCATGCGTTACAACACTGCTATGGTTAGAGTAAAGAAACAGAAATTAAATGTTCAATACTCCATAGAAAGACATAAAGGAAATCTTCCTGTAGAGCACCAAGAATCATAGTTTGCTCAGGAATTATGAAAATAAATTTTCAGAAGGGCTCAGAACTATTTATAACTCTCAGGTCACTCCTACTGTTATCTGAGGAGAATGCCTCATTCTTGAACATCCTTGTCTCCTGTATTCATCTATTATGTATTCCTTTATTATGTGCATTCCTCGTAGCACCACCTCTTCCTACATTTACAATAGAAATCATTTCTCATTCTTTGACAGATGCTATCAGACTATTATCTAAAACAGGTTTTTCTTGAATATAAGCTTATCCCTAATAAGAAACTGCTGATCATATTGTGGGTGTGACAAATGTTCTACAAAGTAATTAGAGACCTAATAGTTCCATCTTTAAATATCACAGTATGAAATCTCATGCAAACAGGTCAGCTGATAGTGACTCTCAGATCCTCTCTAAGGTTCACAGCAGACATTGGATCATAGTTTTTGGGGTGGCAGGCAGAAGCATCATCAGTAACCTCCAGGGAAATCTCAGGAAGAATGTAGGAAAGTCAATAAAATCTAAAGGATGAGACAATCTAGAAGTCTAAGCAGAGGATCTGTGTACAGAATTATGTGTTGACAGAGTAGAGACTGTACCACATGTTGATTAGAGTCAGCTACTCTTGTAAAGTGACAAAGGAAGCAGCATTTGTCTTTTTATTGAGAGCATAAATGAAACCTTTGTGATGTCTACCCACACTGAGAAAGAGGCCAAGCAAATGCCAAGTGATTCCATCATCCACCTCAGTGGATCAAAGCAATCTTCTTTCAGGCATGTTAGAAACCAAAGATGCAACCTGAATACCAAAAACCAGGGCTGCTGGATGACAGAAGCTCACTCAGAATCTGATTATATGAAAGTGAGAATCATGATACTCCTCATTGCAAAGAACAACACAATAAGGAAGCACAAGTTGGTGGTATAGCTGTCCCACTGGTACCACAGTTTGAGGATCTAACACCAAGTATCACAGCAACCCAAGATCTGGAGTAACCTGAGTAAGTTGGCTGTGTAAAAAGAAAACTAACTAATGAGCAAGAATGAAAACAACCTGAGTAAGAAGCAACCAAGCTCCTGAAAGAACACTGGATAAGTCATTATCTTCAGAGTGAACTCCCCCTGGGATTGCCCAGAAAGCAGTATCTCACACTGCACAACTCCTGAGTGGTTTTAGATTATTTCTCCAAAAGAGGAACAGCTACAGATAGCAGATAGATGTAATGAAAGGTTAAACTTCACAAGGTTAAGCTGGCTAATAAACTGAGCTATGGGCAATGGTTGTTCTTACCAGACTCAATGAGCAACCAACGTAAAAAAACCACTGTCCTACAATGTTTTTGTCCTCTCCAAGCAGCAAAAACACGAGGTAACACATAATAGGTTAGTCAGTGCACAGGAAGCTTGTTAAGTTCAGCTTACTCTTTTAAGAAAAGGTCTCAGTTACTAAGGATTTTGCTTCTATATATTACCAAAGTGACTACAGAAAGATTTTCATATCTACTGGTTCAGATTTCATGCAACTTTCCAGAATGGTTCAAATGCTTTAAAATTATTCCATTCTTCAGAGTGAGAATGCTGGCTTCAGGACAAGAAGATAAAATCAATTAAATGTCTGTCAGTCATCATGTAAAACATACAAGTAGCCTGGCGCAGGGCAATTTTCTTTATGGCAAGCTCCTCCTCTTCTTCACGACAGAGCTGACAGCCCTGCAGCATGAAGAGCAGCTGGTAGCTACATGGAGCAACGGGGAAAAATAAGGGTACATATGGGAGCTGAAAGATGCAAGGAGAGTGAAGAATAAACCTCAAATTCCTTCCTTTAACTCCTTTGCTCAGCTTCACTCAGCAACAGGTAACAAAGACCTATCTGAGTTGCAGTGGCTCTAAGTCCTGGCAAAGTGTGTTGGTTTGAGCTAATTGGTACACTGCACAACTCCCACCCTGCTGTCACAGCCAGCATCCACTACCTCATGTCACCTCACTCTTCCTCCTTCTCCTCGCAACCCTGCTTTCTCACATTTGCTTCCAGGTTGAAGTGGAGAATGGACATGGCTGCAAACAGTGGTCCAGACAGAGATCAAGAGAGAGAAAAACAAAAAGAGAAATAGTATCTCCAGAGCTGGTGACAGCTCCCCATGGCTTCCTACCCCAGGTGGTTGATATGAGGTATGCTTGCCGCCGGGCTAGAGACAAAGGTGCCAGGTATGGGGGTTGTGCATCAGAAGAGGAGGTTTTTCTTACATGCCAAAAATGTCTCCCTAACTGCTGTTAAGCAACCCACATCAGCATTTCCTCATGAGTGCCCTATCAGATTGCACAGCTGAAAAATATTTTGGCTCTACTTACAGCAACACATTAAGGAAAAGGTAATAATGACTGCAATGCAAACTGAATTCAAAGAAGAAGCTCCAAGTTATTATTTGTATTGTTATACCTAGAGTTGATACAAACAAACATATACCTTATTATAATATATATTGCAGCACACATTAATCAAGATCAATTACATGGATAGTGCAAGTTAAGAACACACACATATGAAATGCCGAAATAGGGAGGATGAGTAAGATGGTATTAAATTTCCACAGCTATGATTAATCATGGTTAATCTATCAGAGCTCAGCCAAAAATAAACTAATAGTAAAAAATGTTAAAAGAGAGAGAGAGAGATAAAAATGACAAAAGAGAATCTCTGGTAAGGGACTGCACTTCTCTAAAGGTTTTAGAAATACACTGTCATCTGAACTGCAAAGCTACCCTAGTGGCACCACTTCTCCCCCAAGAAGATGTTATAAAAATGAGTCACGCCCAGATGACATAGAAAATCCTTAATGCATCTGTTTGAGGGACTTGCTGTGTTATTGTCCTCTTTGGACTTTGAGTTCTCCCTCAAGCCATAGTTTGTTGGAACTATATATTGAGCTCAGACTAATTGATGCAGTACATTCGCAGTATTGTTTCCAAAATATTTCCACCAGCGTTTCAAATGTTTCAAAATTAACAGTGGGGGTACTTAGCTATTGGAACAATTTAACAAGGGTTGTCATAGATTGTTTCTTTTTTTTTCTCCTGGTGAGGTTGGATGTTCTTCTTGAAGTACACTCTAGTTCAAACAGGAATGAACTCAGGAAAGTTCTGCTGAGTTATGGAAGGCAAAATAATGAATGATAAACGAGCCCCTTTGTAGCTTTAAACATCTCCATTTTGCAATTCCTGGGGTATTTAGGACAGCTTACTTCCCCTCCACCCCTATTTTTTCTGTAACTTATTACACCAGTATGTGAACCACCCGAAGGGACACTACCTGTTTAACAGAGGTATCTGGTTTTGCTTACAGCTGTACTTCACCTTTCTATTTTAATTTTTTTTTAGCAATTGCTTAATTATATTTATTTATTTATTTCCAGGAGACATTTCTTCCACAAACTGACAAAACTCAACTTGTTTTACAGCTATTCTGATGTCACTGATGCATTTCCAAGAAGGCTCTTGTCTTCTTCTCTACAGCTGCAGTAAAAATAAAACTCTGAAGAGTTATTTACCTACTCTATGGAATGCACAGAAATTAGAGATATTTTAAGCACTTAGTTTATACGGGTACAAGTTGCTACTGGAGAGATTTGGATTGGATGACAGAAAACATTTTTTTCACTATTCAAACTGTTAGACATTTGAATAAACTCCCAAAGGAGGTGGTGGATTCCCCTACATTAGACTATTTCAAGGCCCAGTTTTACAGGGTTCTGGGCTATCTCATCTACCCTAGATGGACTGGATGACCCTTGAGGTCCCTTCCAACCCAGTTTTCTATGAATCTACAAATCTATCTGCTCTGTAGTCAAAGCTCAACCAGCCCATTTTTGAATAGGTGAATTATGATGCTATCATTAAAAACATAAAACAGCAATACAGGAAATACAAAGAATTTAAGTTCATTTCTACAGTACAAATGATTATATTAAAAGAAAAAAAAAAACAACTCA
Organism: Psilopogon haemacephalus; assembly: GCA_013396835.1. NCBI lineage: Eukaryota > Metazoa > Chordata > Aves > Piciformes > Megalaimidae > Psilopogon > Psilopogon haemacephalus. The sequence goes on from VWZI01022986.1 coordinate 265,521, forward strand.
ACATGGCAGATTTAGTTTTACCTCGGATCCACATTTGCTGTTGCTTCATCAATGATAAGGATCCGATTTTTTTTTAGAACTGCTCTGGCAAGACACACCAGCTGCCTCTGACCAACACTAAAATTAGATCCAGATTCTGCCAGCTGCATCTCCATTTTATTAGGTAGATCTTCCACAACCTCCTTCAGTTGCACCTGTTGACATGTCAACATATTGTGGGATGAGTAAGTCTCTTTTAAATCAGCTGTGTGTCTGATGACACAACAATAAGTATGCAAGGTTTACCTTTTATATTCTGACATAAAATGAATAAGTGCCAAGTGTGTCAATTATTAGAATTCCAAAAACATTAAAGCACATTGTTAAGAATCTATTAATGTTCATTAGAAGTATGATATGAATCAAAATGTAACCAAACCATCTTCCCAAAGGATAATTTTTTTCATAAAAGACATAACAATATACATGCCTACATATACGCAAAAATAGACATATATAGAAGGGCACACACAATGGTCTACCTTTTGCCATCCACAAGCATGTCCTTACTAAGCCTGATGAAAGCATCTACAACCTCACACACATGAGCACTGTTGTGTTGTTTGGCTAGTTAAAATAAGATGCACATTACTAGATTTCATAAGTCACCTCTTCCAAGGCATTCCACAGCTCTTCATCAGTGTACTCATTGAAAGGATCCAAGTTTTTCCTCATAGTTCCAGTGAACAAAACAGGCTCCTAAAATCCAGTAAAAACAGTATTCCATTATATACACAGGTTTTATACTGCAAGAGGTAATTTAATCATAAACAGAAATAATCTGTATCAAAGCCAGCACAGAAATACCCAACAACAAGTTATCTTCTGTGAAATGCAAAAGAGCATTTCACAACAGCGTGCTCAAAGTAGAGAGGAGGCAAGTGCTCAACCAGTCTGGAGGATGGTAATTTTGCAAACAGGACAGGTCTGTTTGTAAATTGCTGTACACAGTTATGTTGGTACTCAAAAGGGCATTTACATGCCACTGTTTTGATGCCACAAGATATACACACACACAAAATTATTGCTGTCCTCCTGGTATTGTTAATGGAAACCAGCAACTACCACTATAAATGAGCTCACACTCCTAAACGATATTGGGGCAGTTCTGAAAATTTGTTTTTGAAGAACATGAATGATAGAGGAATCCAAAACATCACAATACCTCTCTGGTTATCTTTCTCTATTTGGCTGTGGGGTGGCTTTTTGTGTGTTGGTTTTTTTTGTTTTGGTTTGGTTTTGCTTTTGTTTTTCTTAATTTCATACCATAAGAGCCTTTCAATTTTACCAACAGAGCCTAAGAGCAACAGTTTTCACCATAGCAGCACATTTAAACCTATACACATAGAAGCTAACCTGTACTACTATGGCATCAAATTTACATAGAACTGGAGCACTGCTGGGCAAAGCTCTAACTTAAAATATACCAGAGAGTGAAATAGGTACCTTTTCCCATTTAGGTACCACTGTGGGTTTACCTGTTGCTGAATCAAGTTATGTTCTACTTCAGCTCCTGGTCAGACCAATATCATCATTAATCAAACTAGCACAAACCAATTCACAATGATAAATGCAAGGTTTGAGAAGTGGGAAGACAGCTTTTAGTCCAGATCAGCACTCAGTAATGTAAGTAACCAGACCTGAGAGTCATGCACCGACAGGACTTTAGGAGCAAACTCCACTTAATACCACACATAAAGACAACAAGTCAAAAGCTGTAATGGTGCTAATGAAGGCCATTCATCAAGTTGTCAGTCTTCTTAACATTGGAGAAATCTCATGCAAAATGTTTTCCTTTTCTCCCCTAGGAAATGAAGTCTAGCTTACATCAGAAGACTTCAGCTTACTCTGAGATTAACCTCTGTCATGCCTTACACACCACCTAACCCTAGTGATGCCCAGCTCCTCCAAGTGGTTGCAACAAATCAAACAGAATTTAGACCATAACCCTTTCATTTTGTTCTCCTTTCTAAACCACTGAGTGGTATAAAAGGATCAATAAAGACAGAACATGCCACAAGCAGTTTAAAAGAACCTCTGCATTTCTTGATGTAACACGTCCATTATTTGAACGTATCTGTTGCATTAGTGACATGTCACTAAAAACCTGTTGAATGAACAAAAGGATTTAAAATAAAGAACACCACTAAAACATTAATAAGTTAAAGAACAACCTTCTTCTAAAATACCCGGAAAGTAATTTGTTTAACAGTATGTATTTTAATGCACCAATTGGTGTGTTTTGAAAGTATTGTTATATTTATTTTCCTTCTCAATTCATTTTCATAGGATAGCAAAGTAAGAGGCTGAATTTATAAAGTGTTCATAACTATTATAAAAGTCCTAACAACAGACATGTACTGCAACAGAAGATAAGGATATTTTTTAATTACTATTTCTGACACAGATTATTATTTAAATTAGTCTAGTTTATGAGAGGAAAGTAATAAGACAAACCTGTAAATAATTGTTGTAAAAATGCTTGCAGTCAGGGAGGCAGACAACATTTGCATAGAAAAGATTTACAAACAACCTTCACATGGCTCCATCCAAGCAAGCAATTAGAAGCCTAAGCACATTTTTATTTCTCCAGGTAGATATTTAAACTTACATCTAAGAAAACTTCAGCCTTGCCTCATCACTCTCTAGGAATGGCTCTGTTCAGCATGCTTTATGTTACAATTTTATTAAGCATCTCTCCCTCCAGTTTCTTAGCTTCCCACATAATTCTGAAGATATCTGCTGCAAACTAACTGATGTTTCATTACTATTTCAACTGTAGACACAGTACAAGACAATGCCTATCACTCAGTTTACTGTAGTATAAATCTTATTCTAAACTCTTCCTTCTTATTACCACCATCACTTAATATTTTTTACATATTTTTAGTGGAGATAAACCTTCCTTTATGCAGAAAAGAAATACTACCTGCTAGCCCATAGACACTTACGACCCATTGGAACCATCACAAAACCCCTATCATACAAATCTGATAATATCAAGGCACAGAATTCTACTGGATTAGAATAATTTTACGGCATGTCAGTAGACCAATGTATGGGAAAAAACATGTATAATTAAATGCAGAGAACTCTGAACACCTGCATCACTCAATCTGCATTTGACCGGCAGTTTGCCTCTCTCAGTTCTCTGTCTTACACAGTTTGGTTGAATTCTTCCAGAAGTGCTCATCACATGTAACAGCTATGGGCACAGGCTTTGAAAAAGCTATAGATCTTAAAGGAACTGATGATCATATGCTTTCAGGAGAACAGAATGCAGTACACAAACAAGAAAGAATAGAACTTATATCCACATAAAGTCCTCTTTACATGTAGTGGAAAACTAGTTCCAAGTGAGTACCTCCACTGTGATAACAAAGCCTTCAGCATGCAGGAACAAAAGACATTCTGCATTAGGCAACCATCCAGTTGCTGAGGGTGCACCTTTTCTTTTTTTTTTAATAATAGCATACCTGCTTCTTTTCTCTGACTCCTATTCTTGAGGGGGCGTGTGGAGAAAGCAGGTAATCAAGAGAGGCTTAGAACCACTGTTCATTACCATTTTTATCAGATCCTCAGTTTAAAGAAAGTAATAAATTCTGAATGTCATCCTGCCAACAAGGTAGCAAACATCTTGATACAAAGATAGTGCAAGAACTCAAAATGCAGCTTCTGCAATAAAGACAGTGATCTAAGAATTAATGCTAAGCATGCTAAACTAATTCCTCTGGTTTCTAGCCTACTATTCTATCTACCTGCTAGAACATCCCAGATAAATAATTTAAAAAAAAACAAACCAACTTTCTAAATTTCCTCCCCCTCCAGAGAGCAAGCAATCATGGAAGAGATCAAATCTCTCATGAAACATGGTCAGCTGCATAGGCTCTGCCCTTAGTAAGTTTTGAGGTGATACAACACCCTTCTCCGGCACAATCTCATTTGAAAGCAAGGTCATAGAAGTGAAGACCTGTGACCTGCTGGACTTCTTGGAACACACTTTCTTCTGCTCCAGCACCAGACTATTTCCAACACCATCCTAGGTTTTCTTTTCCCCTGTATTGCAGCCTTTCCTGCATTCAGCTTCTAGCACTCACCAAGTTGTTGGTTATGGATCACAATGACCCACTGCTTTTTTTCTGTTTCTCTGGTCTCCTCCTGTTGAGCTTTCTCCAAGTGGTGGAAAGATAGGCAGCTCATTTCCAGTTGGCACATTTGCTCTTTCTAGAGCTGGCCACAGTTAGTTTGTACAAGGGTGACTAGACAGTTGAAAGTCATCCTTCAAAGTCCCTTGTTAAGGAAGCTTCAGGTTAACACATCAGGCAGGAATTGCTGCCAGAGGATCAAATCAGTTCAGAGTGCTGAAGACGGATATATTCCTGTCAAATTTTCTCTGCTCTTCCTTGTACTAAAGGAGAACAGCACACTAACACCTACTCACAAGTATTTCAGAGGTACAGATAGGACAAAACAAGGAAGAAAATGTTCCAGTCCCAAAAGATTATTCTGTTTATTTTGAAATAATCAAGACCTTACTTAAGTAAAAGTAACACCGCAATGAAGTTTCTGTCTACTGCATACAGAGATACAGGGAGAACATATTCCAGCAAAACATTTTAAATGCTACAGCATTATATTGAAAATGCTTTTAGCAAACCAAGCCACTCTCTTACCTGGGGTATAATTGAAATCTTCTTCCGCAAGTCATGGAGTCCCAGATCCGATGTCAAATACTTATCAATCCATATCTTTCCTTCAGGTTCCGCCAAGCGAAAGAGGGCTGCTATCAGAGAGCTTTTCCCAGCCCCAGTTCTTCCCACTATTCCGACCTACAGAGCAAGCCAAGACTGTACAATTAAACCATGAGCTTTTCAGAATAAATGAATACATCGAGCAACAGTTTTACAGCATCACAGGATTTATAGTAGAACAAGTACCAAATGAAAATTCTTCATAATTAACATTTTTCTGAGAGGCAAAAACCTCCCCCCCCGCCCCCCAAATCAGTTTGAATTTAGGTGACATTTGGATACTCAACAATTTCTTGGATCACATTCAAAGGTGAAAGATCTTCCCTTAATGTGTGGTGGCTTATTGCATAAACATAATAAGGTGGCTCGGTGCATAGAGCAATGTGATTCAAGGCTGCTAATTTTTATACTAAACCTGTTTGCTGGGTGATGTTAGGCAAATCACTGAAGGCATGCATCTACTTCTCAGACCCAAAAAAGGACTACCATAAAGCATTTTGGGAACAATGTATGAGCAGTATTCCCCATTTTAATAACCAAGACTGGTTTTGGTTAGCATCATTAAGGTGAATTACTTTAAAGAAGGCAAACTCTAAAACCAAAACTAGCAGGATTATAACCTGTATTCATGCTTCAGACAGCTTCAATAGAGAGGACACAAGTACTGAAACTACAAGGCCAGGTGAGCAAGCTGCAGTTCCTTTCTAAACAAAAGGAACAGTGAATAATAAAACCACAGTTATTCAGACTTCTATATGTTCCAAACAAAAATCAGAAGCTATATGCAATGTATAAAAATAATTCTTTCAGAGGCAAAGAAGTATAGACAATGAGAAATGTGGGATTGCTAACAGCAAAGGGTTAAGACCTACAAGCCTTTCAAATGAAACCAACTTGGGATAAAGTAGGCCCATTAGTAAATAAGAGGAGATCTATAATTACTGCTGATTCAATTGTACTTGATCAGCAAATTTCTGGGTTTTTTTTTTTTCTTTTTTTTTTTTTTAACGTCGTCTTCAGGTAAGAGATTCTTAGAGGAAAAGAAAGCGCACTAATTGATTCTATCAGAGAAGGTGATGAGTGTAACCCTCTCTAGACAGACCTGATTTGTCAGGATTCATGATTTCCTGCATTCAATTCTAATCACACTTCCAGAAAGAAATCAACACACTGGAAAGAGTTCAGAAAAGTGCAAAACAAAATTAACAAAGGCTGGAGATACTGTTTTGATGAGGAAGGATTTACGAGCATTAAATATGTACAACGTAGTGCAGCAGAGTGATTGGGGTGCAGAAAGGAGGAAGACACATGAAAACCTTCATGAGTATACGTACAGACACCAGAGGGCAATTACCCAATGCCTGAGACTCAGGTGTATGCAGTAATGACTGCTGGAATTAAATTAAGCACAGGAAACATTACATTGAAGAGCAAGGAGAAACTTTCTAGCAGTTACAGATACTAAACTCAGACAAAGTAACAGTGTCTACATTTGATGGAAAATACACAAAACACTGAAAAACTACACTGTAAGGAGCAAATTATGCTGCATAATCGAAAAGGTATTTTCTACTTCTGTTTTCCAATTCAACAATTTAATCCAACAATTCATGATTGTACTACTGTATATAAACTAATTAACATTTATACAGTGCTTATTAAAGATACAGCCTAATTTAAGCAAATCTTTTACAAGAAATGACAAAATGTCTACTATTCTAAATTATATCAGCGAAACAAAGGGAAAATAGTTCTGAACAGTTACACTACAGCTCAGAAAGAAAATGCTGAATGGAGAACACAGACACCCAGAGTTGTGAAAACAAAGGTTCAATTGTTTCTCTTTAAATGTCAGTGATACAAAGTATTGTATTAAGAATATAAAGAAAAGGGGAAAAAAAAACCCATAAAAAATACAGTGATACTTAAAATAAAAGTGCAGCTGCTCTGCATATTGTCAAAATCCCACTTTAAGTTTGGCATCAAATGAAAGGACTATGCTCTTCAGTATTTAGAGGCATCTACTTGTATTTTCGGTCCAACTGACTACAGGCTGCTGAAAATTGACATGAATTTGAAACAGCTCTCAGCATCCACATTTATTTATGCTTTTTAATAAATACTATTCTTCAGAAGCTCATGTTCACAGCCAGTGCAAGCACTGTGATGGTCTGCAAATAGAACTCATCCCAGCCACCTAACAGGAATCAAATGGCCAGGATTTTGCTGGCCTGTGGTAAGCCAAAGCACAAGAGTACACCTGCTATGCTGGGCTCATCATTACTCAAGTGTCACTTGTACTTCAAAGTAGAGATGCAGATAAAATGAAAGTGAGATTTACAGCATTTCAGTTACTCTGAAACTGCCCATGTCTTTGTTGTCCCTCAGGCAGCCTCACTTTTGCCCTGCATTGTGAGTGTACTTAAAGGAACTAACAGCTGCCATGCCATAAATCTAGACCCCCATCCCCCTAACTTTTTCATGCAGCCACACCCTCAGATTTAGGATCTGTCAGGACAAGGTGCATTTGACAATATACTAGTCAATAAGCATTCATAAGCACCCTAAAACAAAGAGAGCGGTGTCCAAAATCCAAGGCTGCACAAGCTAACCTCCTCTTTCTGAAACTGTAGTAGCTGAAGAGATTCCTCACAGCCAGCTGCTGGTAGAGCTCCTTCGATGAGGACTCTGGTCTCTTTTTGCTATGTTTCTAAAGATGTTTAAAGCAGAAGGTCCTTCCTAGCCTGCTTTCACTGTAGGGAAATACTGAATGCTGAGACAAGCAGATCAAAAGAGAACCTAACCTGTATCAGTACTTTCCCAAACTGGGCGCTGAGGTGGCTACAAGTAAGAATACAAACACGGAGGAAGTTTAAACTTATTCATCCTGCCAGCAGCACTGCAGCCACCAGAAGTCTGCATGAGCCATGGATCTGAACAGGCATAAGAGCTCTCTCTGACAGCCACATGGGCGGAATTCCTAGCAGATCTGGAAACTTGGTTCTGTAGAGATGCTTCTCCATAATTAAAACCAATATAAGGAGCACAGATGCTTGAGAGATTTATTTTACACAGTGGCAGTCTACTGCAATACTCTGCAAAACATCACAGAAAACAAACACAAAGTTCTTGGCAATAATTTCAAGCTGGGTAAATTCACTTCGGGATGACAAAACCACAGTGTAATCACTCAGCAAAAATAAATTCCCCCAGTCATCCCTCCTGCTCCTGCCCTCACCAAGGATTGAGTTGTATATTGCTAATATATCTTCCTTCCGCTTTTTATTTTATTTCTGTCTCTCATTAAGAAATGTAAATCTTGTCTGCTGTTACATTGGGATGATATATAACAGCTAGAGAGGTGGAAAATGGGGAAGAAAAGTAAGGAGGAGATAAACATCCCTTTTACTCTTCTTCTTAAGCATCATTTTTAATTCACCCATCCTTAATTCCGTAAGATCATCTCCACGCAGCAGCCGAGTTGAATTCTTGTAAAATGCACATTATTAGAGAGCTCCACTTGAGGAACAAAACAGGTTTGGGACCAAATGGAAAAGAATGTTACAAAGGAGGCTAAGGCAATGATTGTGGAGAGTTGAACCAGCCTCCTAGGGAAGATATCCTAATCATAAAAGTCCATGTGCATTTGAAATGTAGCAAAGCACAAATTAACACTGCAGGGATTTAATTTAATTGTGTCTGTGGGGGGAGACCTTCCCTGCAGCACTCTTTCAATTGGGATAGTGTCAAGATTGGGGAGGAAGAGTCAAATTTGCAGAGGAGGACAGGTTTTATTTCCATGTTTCTTTTGGCTACCAATCTAATTAATGGCAGTAGTTAATTGGATTGGTAGCCAAAAGGGACAGAAACAAAATCCCCAATTCTGAAGTTATGTAAGTCATTTGTATTTCTTTCTTCTCTCTTCCATTCGGGGCTCTGTGCAAACGCTTATACATTCATCACTTCCCATTGCCTCTGCTCACCTTGTCTGTTGACACAGAACCATCTTGCATTCCATTTATGTTCCTTCTCTTGAATCCTTAGTTTCCTAAAGAAGCTCCATTTGATTATGGGCTTGGTCAATTTACTGAATGTCTGCCACTTTCTGACAACTCAAAATTTTAACAGATAACTATCAGATATGTTTAACCTTTTGTTTTGAAAGGCAGAATTGCTGTGCTCCCTGATGCATTTATTGCTGCATCTGGAGGAAATAAAGAAGCTTCAGGTTTTGATATTAACTATGACTAAGGCTTATTTTTCAAAAGAACATTTACTAATTTTCTTACAGTCATAATGTATTTTTATCACACAGCTTCTCATCAACTTGTTATTTTCTTTTAACTTCTACGAATAGCCAAAGATAGCCACATACGTACCTTTTCTTTTGGTTTAATTGAAACAGACAAATGTCTTAACACCAAAGGGCCATCTAGACTGTAAGTGAAGTTGACATTTTCAAATACTATCATTCCTTGGCTTGGCCATTCAGGTGGTGGATGCTTGTTGGTCTCCCAAGGAGCTTCTTTTTCAAGTTCTGTGTATTCCATTACTCTTTCTACTGATATCATCTAAGAAGAGGAAAGGAGAGACACACACACACAAATATATATATCAGATTATTGCAAATATTGCATGCTTGCATATGGGTGTGTGTATTTTTAACTATAAAGATTCAACACAAATTACTTCAGAGTTTTTCTTCTAAGCACAGATTAAGAGCACAAATAAGATTTGGTACCATCCTATGCTTATTTGAAACAACTGAAAAAGTGGAAGAATGTATCTCATGTCCTGTCATAGACCCAAAATCTATCACAATCCATAAATCTATGTATAAGCATAATTTCTAATCAGTTGGTTTATTTACAAATGTAAGTACTAAGAAAGTAATTCTAAGTATTAAGAAATTGAAGCTATGAAACTTGTCTGCCAGTCTTGGCTAAGATGACACCATTTCATTGTGTGTTGGGAAGAGAAAGCCAGAAATTAAATTGCTATATAAGATATAGGCAGATGCCCAATAGCTACCAGCATCCAGTTACTGGATTTAACATTCCTTTTTCTGTCCTTGTCACCTTACCACTGCGCTCGCTCCTAGTAAATCTTTTAGATATGTTTCACATGCAACTCCATAATCCAAGATATCTGTCAGCATATTAACAGTGACTTATATGCAATAAAACTTGTGTGCCTTTGTATTTTATGCCAGATGTGAAGCTGCAGTATTTGTTGATATCTTACAAGAAAGAAGAGAAGTTGAACTATCTAGACACCTGTTTCTCCTTGGGCAAATACCAGAAGTTGTGTTTATAGGATCATAGGGTGTTAGGGGTTGGAAGGGACCTCCATAGATCATTGAGTCCAACTCCCCTGCCAGAGCAGGTCCATAGAATGTAGTGCAGATCATGCATGAAGACATCCAGACAGGTCTTGGAAGTCTCCAGAGAAGGAGACTCAACAAGCCTTCTGCAGAGCCTGTTTCAGTGCTCCATGACCCTCAAAGGAAAGAATTTCTTCCTCCTGTTGAGGTGGAACTTCCTATGCTGTAGTTTATACCTATTATCCCTTGTCCTCCCTCTTGACACCCAGCCCTCATATATTTACAAACATTGATTAGATCCCCTCTCAGTCTTCTCTTCTGCAGACCAAAAAAGCCCCAGGTCTCTCAGCTTTTCCTCATAGTGCAGTGCTCCAGCCCCTTAATTATCTTTGTAGCACTCTGTTGGACTCTCTCAAGTAGATCCCTGTCCCTCCTGAACTGGGGAGCCCCAAACTGAACACAATATTCCAGGTGAGGTCTCACCAGGGCAGAGTAGAGAACCTCCTCCTGTCTGCTGGCCACACTCCTCTTTATGCACCCCAGGATCCCTTTGGCCTTCTCGGTCACAAGGGCACACTGCTGTCCCAGCTGTTTAGGCTCTACTGTGAATCTTCACTCATACATCATCTCAATATAATTAATCTTGTTTAATGGTACCCACTCACAGATTGATTCTGAAAACAAGTATCAGTAGCCTTATCTTGCCTTGAACAGTTTTAAGGGCAGAGGTCACCAGACAGCAAGTTCTCTGACCTCACTGCCACCTACTCTTTCTACATTACAAATTAAGCTTCAAAGAAGGAAACAATGACAGAGTACAATACAGTGGCAATGCTCCTCCCTCCCCTGAATGCAGGCAATCTTTGAAAACATAAGATTTTTTGGTGGATGTCAAAGAGGCTGATGCCAATCTAGTTCCATAAAGTGATCAGCATTCCACATCAATGCTGGCTTGGCGAATGGCAAGCTTTTCTCCTCCAAAGTACTTCTAAATCACACCCTTCCAAGACAGTAAATCACTACACAGGAGAGTCTCACAGACTGAGACTTCAAAAATTGCCTGACGTACAAAAAAAACCTGAAATATTTTTTTCCCATTTCACCCCAAAGTCTGTCACTACTAGCTTATTCCAGTCTGAAAAATGCTCTGAAGAAGCAATGTGCTGGACAAAAAAAAGAACCCTAGAACAAACATAACATTAGTACTAATTTTATCTGTTGTTGAACATGGCTTTGAAACTTCTACAAAAGGACTACATATATTTCCTAGACTATGGCCAGCAAATCATAACTACAAGTAACCTTCAGTTGTCAACACAAAAGCCCCTAGGTTTACGATCAGTATGTTCTTTTTATCTTTTCTGCACTCATGTATTACCTTGAGAAAGTAAACAGCCAAACCAGGACACACCACTAAATAATGTTAAGTAAGGTTAGTTGAAAATATTCTACTTTATACAGAAAAAATCTAATCCTCTCATTTTAATATAAACAAACACATTCAAATATTGGTTAATTTACAACAGATTAAGAAGATATAGGCCTTCACAACTAATTAACAGGACCCTAAATATGGCATGAGGCATACAGATTAAATTTTAAGAAGTAATAATAATTATTTTTTAAATTCGGAATTTTTAATTTAAGAAAATCTTACTTAAGAGAGAGGGATTAATTTCTTGTAATTTTAGCAAGTTGCAATGCAATTGTCTACAATGTGACTAGATAGTCTCCTTTCTGCAGTGAAGGGAGATTATAAAGCCTCCCTTACTATGGAGAGAGACAGTCACTGGGCACAATTCACCTTCAAGAGACACTTGAAGTCAGTCACACAAATTCTATCTTAGAAGAGGCTATTTTTCTTTATACACTCTAAGTGATGCCACAATCACTTGCTAATGTATTAATGTCCCATGTTAATTTAAGAAGAATCCCATCCTTAAGGCCTCTTGTCACAACCAGGAAAAGGAAAGGAACCAAGAGGCAAAAAGAAAGAAAGAAAGAAAGAAAGGTTACCAGATTCTCAACTTCAGCGCTTTGTCTAACACCCCACTGGAATGTTCCCATGAGGGTGATTGCATAGGACAGCGCCAAGCCAACCTGCCCCGCATTCAAAGCTGCAGAACAAAGTAAAAAAAAAAAAAAAAAAAAAAAAAA
>VWZI01022986.1:277810-337506 GCA_013396835.1 Psilopogon haemacephalus
AAAAAAAAGAGAATCAAATAGGTAACTGGTAATTACACAAAATCCTAGTTAACCTCACTTTCATGAGGTTTCTTACAGGATGGAAGCATCACAGCCAGAATTTTGTTTGGTTACACTGTACTTGCCATCTGTGCAATGAGTAGCTCCAGGCAGAACAGCTACTTGCTACATCTTTTGGTATGTTTTGGAAATTATCTGTATATTTGAAAAGATAATCCTAATTCTCTTTGGCCTAACACTACACAACAACTGAGGTTTGTTCTCAAGACTGTAATTTTATAGCTTGCAATGGTTATTCCTAGTTGGCTGAGAATTAGTACCTTCTCATTTTTTTCCTAAGGGAATTAGGTCCTAAGCAAAAAATGAGACTGAAATGATTTAAAAATAAATGGCAAATTTTTACGTCAACTTTGTACTCTCGTAAGCGATCTCATGAAAGAACAAAATATTTCTTTCCCCTTTTATATAAACATTTATTGTGTTCAGTGGGTCTGACAAAATAAATTGTCTGCCCCAACATTAAGAATGATTGTCCTCTTACTTAATTGACCTTTATTCTAGCATAGTTCTATTGACTTCAAGGGAGCTACTCCTTATCCAGAGGCAAGGAAAGATTCAGGACCATTGTTTTGACTTGCTTTTTGCACTGCAGTATCTAACCAACACAAGATTTTCAGTATTGAGCAGAACGGAGTGTTCAAATTGTAAAACACAGGCATATACAGAAGTTATCCAAAGAAAAATGAAAGGAACAACACCAGCAAATTAGCACTAATTTTCATGTCCGAGATAATCACTTCTGCCTTCACACTTTAGATGACTATCTCATTCTAGCACTTCTAACCCAATTACATCCTGGTTGATGCATATACTAATGGCAGTTCATGAATGACAGGGAGCACAAAATGTATTATTATGAAGCAACATTCTTTCTGGAACTGACCTACCCTGCTGATCCAAGGTATTAGAAGAATATCCCTAGGAATTTTAGCTTGCCTTCTGGCCTACTGTGCCATATGCAGAAAGGAAAAAAGTTGTTAAGAAGCAACTCTGTGGGTGTTTCAATATAAAAAGTAAAGCCCTGTAGGCCCATAAAAGACAGGCAAAGGTGAGAAAAAAGAAAAAGATTTGTTGTTATTGCTCTGGAAGCCAGAATCTCAAAAGCAAAGACTACAGATTTGCAAGTTTATTTGCACATCTGAGGACGATGGCAGATGCATGCCTAAGCCCCGAATATGTCTGAACTGCCTCCAGTATTTGCAGGAAAGCAGATACAGCCCCAGTGCCCTAGACTGAAGAAGAGATCATGACCCAGAAAGAAACATTTAACTTAATTACAGTCCTTAAATAATTAGAAACAGCAATCTAGGAAAAAGAATTAGACATTGCTATAGATGGTAAATCACTGGGTGAACTTTTTCTAACATTGGTACTTACTCTTGGCGAGAAGCAGGGAACCAAAAGCAACCACTGTAACAAAAATGGCACAGATGGCATCCAGACGCACAGCAAACCACCTCGAGGTTGTCAAAAACAGAAACCAGGCCTCTAAAATACAAAGACATAAGAACAGTGGGTTATTAGAAAGAAAACTAAAATTCATGTTAATATTAGAAGATGTTTTAATAAAACCACTGTTGCATGGTGCATCTTCAAGTGTATGTATGTATGGACTGATAACGATGAGAATATTGTCCAGTTTTCCCAGAATGGTCTAATCTGGTTTTCACACTAATAGCAAACATAACTAGCATAACATACAGTAATAGGAAGTAAAGACAAAGAGTCAAGGCCTGAAGCATGGTGCATTTAACTTAAAATTGAAACCTTGATTAACTCTAGCAGATTTGGGAGTCATGCAAAAAGTAGAAGTACAACTACATTTGATGTAGCTGCACTACACCCTTCAACATTTTAGCTAGAACACAACACAACACAACTCAGAGCCAAATCTCTAGAAGTCAGGTGCAGCTGGTTAAACTCCCCTAAAGAGCTACTTAGTACAGTCAGTGGAGCTAGGGAAGTTCAAAAGTGGACATCTCCACTGGGCACTCACAACTAGGTGTCCACAATTTGGTGCTAAATTCCATCCTGGATAGACACACTACATGAAACAGGAGACAACAAACAGGAAACGACACCACAATAAAGAAAACAAAGCCAAAACCAGGAGTCAAGTAGCTACAACAAAATATGGCATGATTTACTGCTTAGGCTGCAGTCAGATGAAACTGCTCCAGCTGCTACCAAGTCACAGCAGAAGGTTACCACTCCAACCCCTTCTGCATTGCTTGTTATTACTCCATGCTAAAGTTCAGTGCTGTTCCAATGTACCTTAGCCCAGCGCTGGGAAAGATTCAAATAAAAAATTCCTCCCATTTATAAAAAAAGGGGGAGGAGGGTTAAAGAGAGATCATAATTTGGGATAGCGAGACTACAGACTGATCAAATCAACAATTCAGCTAATGGAATTCCATGTAACTTCTGGAGGGTAGTAGAGGGAAAAGTGCAAATGACAAGAGGCAGCCAGGTAAGGTTCAGAGTTTGTAACATCTTAGACCCATTTACATCAACTCTAACTGCATATGTCTGACCATGCATTTAGCAGCTAGTTCCATTAAACAAGGCATTTGACATGGTCTAATGGACTATGAAACATCTAGGCACACGGAATGACACAATGCAGAAGAGAATGCTGCAACAAGTCAAAAACCTAGCTTCAGAAACTGAATTCACTTTGATAATTTAGGCACCTCTCTGGAACCCAGGAGCTGAAAGAGCCTATCACTGCATACATTCAGTATCAAAGAATCATTCAGGGTAAAAGCAACCCCAGGAGGTCTCTAGGGTCACCTCTGAGGTCAGACAATGTTGCTCCACACTTTATGCAGTTTGAGTCTTGAAAACCAACATGGATGGAGGCTGCACATATATGAGTAAACTATTTCTCTGCTTTACTGTCCCCATGACGAACAAGTCTTTCCTTACATCCAGGAAAACTTCTGGACATAATAAAAAACTTCTCTTGTTACAATGTATACCCATTTTCTTGTTCCTCTTGTCACACATCACTGTGAAAAGTCTGATCACCATTTTGGTAATATTCTTATGCCTGTAAAAGGAGGCAGCTAATAGATTCTCTATAAGCTTTCTCTTCAGGGTGTTGAACAACTCCTGTTTCCTCAGACTCTCCTCATGGTGAGTCTCCTGTTAATCCCTTGACATGTATCTGGGGGACCAAAACTTGGATACAGCTATCAAGTGCTGAAGGGGACAATCACTTCCCTCCTTCCACTGGTTATGCTCCTGTTAATACATTCCCAATACACTGCTGCACAGGCACACTGCTGGCTCATGTTTTTGGGCCTCCTCTGGACTGCAGGTCCATGTCCTTCTTAT
The DNA here is from genome assembly GCA_013396835.1 of Psilopogon haemacephalus. Lineage (NCBI taxonomy): Eukaryota > Metazoa > Chordata > Aves > Piciformes > Megalaimidae > Psilopogon > Psilopogon haemacephalus. The sequence goes on from VWZI01022986.1 coordinate 281,210, forward strand.
GTTGGTGGGCCCAGAGCAGAACACAGCATTCCAGGCAGGGTATCATGAGCATGGAGTAGAGGGGAACAATCACCATCCTTCGCCTGCTGGTCACACTTATTTTGATACAACCCGGAATATGGTTTGCTTTCTGGGTTGCAAATGCAAACTGCTGGGTCATGCTGAGCTTCTCATCAACCAAATACCCCCACGTCCTGCACAGCTGCTCTAAAATCACTTATCATCCATCTTATATTTCTGCTTGAGATTGCCCTGAACCATGTGCAGGAACTTGCACTCCAGCTTGTTGAGTTTCATGATGTTAGCACCATCTCACTTCTCAAGCCAGTCAAGGTCCCTCTGGATGGCATCCCTTCCCTCCAGCCTATCAGCTGCACTGATCAGCTTAATGTCATCGACAAACTGTCTGAGGCTGCACTCAGTCCCACTGTCCATGTTGCTGATAAACATGTCAAATAGCACTCATCCCAGTACTAAACCCTGAGGAAAAACACTCATAACTGGTCTCCACTTGGACATCAAGCTGTTTACTGCAATTCTTCGAGTGTGACCATCCAGCCAAATCCTTATCCATTATGTGGTCTATACATCATATTGGTGTCTCTCCAATATAGAGACACAGATATTTTATGAGAGAGCATCAAATGGTTTATGCAAGTCCAGGAAGATGACATCAATTGCTCATCCCTTACCCATGAACACTAAAACCTCATCATCAAAAGTCACCAAAACTATCAGGCACAATTTACCCTTAGTGAAGCCATGTTGGCTTGTCACCAGTCACCTCCTTATTTCCCACATGCCTTAGCATAGTTTCCAGGAGGATCTTCTCCACAATGTTGCCTGCACAGAGGTGAGACTGACTGGGCTTCCTTAGGTCTTCCTTTTTTTCCCCCTTTATTAAAAATTATGTTTCCCCTTTCCCAGACAGAGGGAACTCTTCACTAGACTGTCATGAGTTCTCAAATATTATGGTTAGTGGTTTAGCCACTTCATTTGCCAGTTCAGACAGGACCCACAGATGCCCACAGTCTTATGGACTTGTGCACCTCCAAGTTACTTTGATGGTCTCAAACCCATCTCCTACAGTGGGCAGTTCTTCATTCTCCCATCCCCATCCTTCACATTCTGCAACATAGACAGTGTTGATGAAGTATTTGCAGGTGAAGACTTGGGCAAAAATGTTACTGAATACCTCAGCATTCTCCATAACCAGGTCTCACATTTCCTTCTGGAAAGGCCTCAGATTTTCTCTAGTCTTCTTTTTATCATCAGTGGAGCTATACAAGCTTTCCTTGGTGCCCCGGATGTCCCCAGCCAGATTTAACTCTATCAGGGCTTAAACTTTCCTAACCTGATCCCTGGTCATTCAGACAATTTCTCTGTATGTTTTTGAGGCTATCTCTCTTTGCTTCCACCTTCTGGTTTTTGTTTGAGGTTGTTTAGGAGCTCCTTGTTAATCCATGCAGGCCTCCTGGTGGTTTGGCATGATTTCCCCTTTACTGGGATGCACTGCTCCAGAGCTTGGGGGGGGTGATCCTTGAATATTAATCAGCTTTCTTGAATCCCTCTTTCATCCAAGGCTTTACCCCATGGTACTTTACTACACAGATCCCTGAAGAGGCCAAAGTCCAGGGTAATAATGAGCAACTTGTGTGCTCTTGCTGCCCTAAGGATCTTGAACTGCACCATTTCATGGCCACTGGAGCCAAGGATGCCCTTGAGCTTCACATACCCCACCAGCCCCCCTTGTTGCTGATAACAATGACCAACAAAGCACCTCTTGCTGAGTTCAAGATCTTACCTAATAAACACAAAATAGCAAAATTCTGCCATAACTTGAAAATTAATGTAATAGAGTACATTTATTTGACAAAAGGTAAAGAATTGCACTGCAAATCTGAATCATACAACATATGCTTGCAGAATACGAGTATTTTAAATGTCATCAATACCATATATTAGATTTAAGCCCTAAAAGATGCCCAAGTAAAAAATAAGTGAGATTTACAATTTTTTTGGTAAAAATTTTAAATCTTTGCTCATTCCTAGCACAAAACTTAATATTAAATGACTCACGATAGAGCTTGTTTCCCCTTCTATCTTTTTTTTTTTTTACAGATGGGATCCAGGAAAATGCAAGAAAAAAAATCTTTAAATATTCTTATCAGGCATACTTTAAAATGTTTATCTTAGACATTGTTAAAACATATGCATGGGTATCTCAAATTATATTACAGCCCAAAGTAAATTCTCAAAATCTAGACAGATAATAATGTTTTTGTTCTAATAGAGAAATTTTACCCTAAAGAGACAAATGCACGGCTCCTACTGATTTTAATGTACGTTACGTACACATTGCTGAGGGCATAAGATATTTCCCTCCTACAGAGCTGAGTATTTGATTTTTCACATAAATTCATCACAAACCTGAGTGGAGGTCTTGGTGTGCATCAAATAATTTTTGAAATCTTTCCTCTGCTTTTAAAGCCCGAATAGTCCAAAGTCCCTGGAGGGATGATGACAAGTGGGAGAAGACTGGACTTCGAGCTACAAAGGGAAATGAGAGAAGCTTAGTAATAGACAGAGTATAACCTTTAAATTCTTTTTGTACCACACTAGTCTTTAATCCTACTACTTTACATTTATCCATACAAGTTACTGAACTGCATTCTTTAAGAATAAATATGCAGTATCTTTAACCAGAGTCCTCTTACTCAGAATCAGCCAGACATGCAGGTTAATTTATACGAAAAATGTCTTGTTTTCAAGAACAGCTGTCACTGAAGACATTCTTTGAGCTTTATTACCTGAGGCATCTACATTTGTTATTCATAATGCTTAATATTTCTTACTACAGCCAAACTAAAATCAGGCAAAGAAGTCACATTAGGTCAGAAATACTATTAGTATGTGCATGCATGGTCCCAAAGACCAGCAACTTAGCATGTTCTTAGCTAGCTTTACTTACACAATGCTAAGGTTTATCATTATGTAAAACAGCAGTTAAGCATGCCATTCACTAGTTGAGAGCCAGGGCAGTAAGAAGTTGTTTCCACAGCAAAAGAAAAAAAAAAAATGATGAATTGTCTATAAAACACTAGCATTTCACATTGCAACGAGCAGGGTTCAGAGTAACATCGTCCCACCACACTACATACTTGTGGATTCTAGACGCTTAATATCTCTTGAAGTGTCTAAGAAATATCTTCGAAGATAAATGAAAAGAATAAACAGTGGTATTAAGGGGATGAGTATCCAAGGAATCACTGCCACAGCCACAGCCACCACACCAAAAATCTGTAGGAGAGTCTGCAACACAATAGAAACAAATAAAATACTCTTTGCCAGAAGCTTTCAATTCAGAACAAGTATAAAACTATTTAATAGTATTGAAACACTTAAATATTGAAACATAACTACCAAATTTAAAAGCAGATGCATTGTATAACATGTGAGCAACATCTATTTTTAAGCAACTTGAAGAACTTACTGTAATATCTAACTTGGTTAATGGCGCAGTTTGTGGTTTTCTTGCGCATCATTTGTTAAGAAACATCTTTAGAAAATGGGTTGACTGAACATTCATGTCCAGCTTCACAGACTGTTCTATGACTACTGTAACAGAGTAATAGATGATTAATAAAATGGACAACTAAGCCTTAACAGACCAGAGCTATCCAGTGAATCTGGAATATATTTTTTTCCACTCCATGTAACAAAACCTCTTTAAAGATTGATTTTCAGTTGAAAGACCTGATAGTTGGAAGATCAACTTTGAAAACAGGCTTGTAATTTTTTTCCTCAAAACAACTTTGTCTCACTTAGAAAGAAAACCCACTACCAGAGAAAGCGAGATTCCTCCTCCCAAAGCATTGCATTGGGAAATCATTACACACGGCCATAAGTGTCGTAAGAGGCTAGTGCCTACCAGGATGAGTTCAACATGAACAGCTGGACTAAACCTGCATTTACTCTTAGAAAACTAGATAGAATGTGGAATGAAGTTTTGCTGCTTATGACAGTGGATCATGGGTCCAAAGAATGTGTGCCTTTGCAGCAAAATGTCTTTTGTCCCTTTACCTCTTCATTGAGTTGGAAAAGTTAATCTACACATCAGCTAAGCTGAGGCACCAGAGAGCAACTTAGATTTTCAAACACTGTCTATGCAGGTGCCTGTGAAATACTGTGTTTGAACTTCTGATATCTAGTAGCTCACACACACACTCTAAAGATAAAACCAAGCACAACTACTTCCCTTGTATCTGTTTTTTTTTCTCTTGAGGTTTCTCTGACTTTACCCCAATTTCATCTGACCCAAGAGCAAACCTACACACCTTATGCATTGTGACTGCATGAGTCAGCACAACTTAGTCTTCAGCTCTTGGCAAGATCTTAGCTTGTGATAGATTTATCAGTGTAACAGTCTTGAATCTCATAGATTGTGAAAGCATGTTATAGGGTCTCATAAAACTATTAAGGAAAGCAACTGCAGAGCAGGTATTAGGTAGGATCTCTGAAGGAAGCTACATTACTACTATGCGGCTCAACAGCAGACTAAGGTGTGATAGCATCGTCTTGTTTGACGTTCTAGACACATCCAGTAGACTACAAACATTTAACCAAGATTTCATCACAAGGAGGCATGGTGGCAGCAGGAGCGCACAATGTTTCACTTGGATCAGTTACGCACACAGTTGTGTCAGCGCAAAGCAAAACAAAGAATCCTGACTCCTCGCCAGCAGTACTGAAAGCCTGTCTCTACTTCATACTTCTTTAAAACTCTATTTCATGGGATAAGGAGAAAGCGAATAAAGATTCCTGATTTCCTCCAAATTTTCTCCTGCCTGCATGACTGTTTTCCCCAGTACTGCTCATCGTCTCTTCCTAGCCTGTCAACCATTTACATACTAGATAATTTCTTAAGGTTCCCTCAGCTCCATATTCATTGGCAAATGAAGATCAAGATCCATTCCTTCCTTCTGACAACTCAATCCCAAACCTGTTTTATACAACTGCTGTTTTACCCTTCTCCCTCTATTACCTCCTAGACAGTCAGGAATAAGCAGTTTCTGAAGTAGGCTCCTCATACCATCAGCTGCAAACCTGAACTGAATTTTTGCAGAAAGCTGCTTCAAGGAAATGAATGCTGAGGAAAATAAATATTTCTTAGTAATAAAATAAAAAAGTCAGTCTGAAGTTTAGTGAGGATAATCTACAAATATGTTGTGAACTGCCACTGGGGGTGAGAGCAGCAGCAGAACTATTGGGATCCAGCTCATGTAAACAAAGCCTTGCTATAGTGAAAAGAAGGAAGGAAAATACGGTTAGGATGACTAAAGTAAAAATCTGACACCGCCTTTGGAAGGAATTTTAGATGAGCCTGCACCACCTTATCATTATAAAAATTTATGATAGGGTGGATCAGTCATGTGTGTTGCTTTTTTTTTTTTTTTNTGAAGTAGTCTTAAAGCCAGAAACAATCATTTGCAGGCTGTAATCATGCAGTTACTGCATAAGGTAAAGCAAGGGTTCTAGCTTGCAAGTTTCACAAGAGACAACTAACTTCTTGAGCTAGAGACTGCCCCAGCTTCCAGCAGATTCGCTGCATGCATGCTGTAGGACCCAAGATACTCGGCAGGCTGACAAAAACAATGAGTAGCCTGACTATCGTCCTTGCTGGAGAAAAGCAGTTAGATAGGTTTCCAGTTTGCACAGCAAGAACTGCTCAGGCCTCAGTACCTAGACCTTGTCTAGCAGTATCAGCATACAGCTGAAAATGGCATCAACAGACTAAGTAGGCAAGAGTTCCCTACAATAAAGGAGTATGGCCTATAAGACCCCTATCTTTTACCGTATTTTTTAATCTTAGCATCTGAAAAGCTTCTGTAACAACTGTGCAGAAAACAACAGCCCAGTAAGCTGATGAATTACATTTTATAGCTATCTGCACAGTATTGGAAACAAGGCCACCTTATACAAAAGACAAGAGACATGCAGGCTACCAAGACTGAAAAGACACAGATGGAGAAATCCAATTTGGTTCCAAAAGAGAGCCTTGCTGTCTAATGTCCACTTCCAAATTTTCTTCAGTTTCTCTATGGAAAGATCAGTCTCCCACTCAGACTGCACATATTTTATCCCTAGAGTGCAGAAAAGCACGTGCTCTTTCTGCTGGTGTCATCCTGTTTCTTGCAAGAGTCTAGAGATTTCCCTTATGCCCTGATCAGTCACTCTGTTCACTGTGGCTTATTTTGCCTCCTGTCTCACTGGAGCAAGCATATTCTCCTATAACCCTCTGGGGAAGTGAATTCTCTGATCAGCACATTCACTTGCAAAGCACATGCTTTCCCTTCATCTTCTGATGACCTACATATTCATAATTCCTATAGGTGCTGAGAGTGACAGATATTCCAGAGTTTCGATCTCAAACAGGTCTTGCTCTAGAAAGAACAACGTATTTCTATACCACCGTTACACAATAGGAAACATTTAACATGAGGTAAAGAACAAGAAAAAAACCAACATGCAATTCTGTAAAAACATGGAAGTTGCAAGCTATGAGCCATACACACCACAAGCTGTAAACTTTCCCTTTGCTGCAGAAACTATACCATTTATGTAGTGTTCAGAATCTTACTACAAGCTGCAAGCCATCTAAAGTAATTTTAAAAAGCTACCAGGACAAAAATGCAAAAGCAAAATTTAAAGTTCAAGATGTCTTGTAAGAATGCCTACCCTTCCAACCTACAGATCATAGCCCTTCCACATCAGTTATACCCTCAACTCAATATTTCATGCTTAAGTACTTTGAAGAAGACACCCGGCCTTTATGTAGAAACCCATATTTAACTCCCTCAGGTCTTCTGGCACTTTGCTCCGGTGACTATTTAAGGAGTCCTTTACCTCCTTGTGAAACCTCTCTGTCTTTTCTCTAACAAGTTTAACAGAGTCAAATCTTTGAGGTCTTCCATTTTCTTCCATCACTAAAAAAAAGACTTTGTGCATTTAAAAAAAAAAACCAAACATCTTTTATTTATTTCAGTATCACTTATAAAATACAAGCATAAGGAATATCCTTGCAGTCTGTGTAAGTTCCTAGTGTGATTTGTGATGCCACGTTCTCTATATGGGTATGACAGCTATGATATAGGGCCTATAGGATTCATTCTGGACTTGCAGCTGGTGATCTGGTAGAATTTCTAATGAATTAATGGATCCCAAAGAATGGGATTTGAGACTTACAAACCTGAACATTGGAGTCTACATGTGACCTACACAGTGAAACTCCTGCCCTAGTTTACAAAGTGATTCATCTAACTTATAAGTGGACACCTTTTGACCTTAAGTTTTTTTCTGGAGTCTACTAATTGTATGTAATCAATACCCTCTGCCTAGAACTGAGTAAGCACCAAAGCTCAACAAGCAAACACATACATTTTGATGACTGAAACCTGCAGTCAAAACTCATCCAAGAACTGCAGTGTTCTATGACCAGTTTCACCAATACTTAAAGAGAAGTAAAACACACCTACCCTATCCCATCCCCAACCCATATTCCCTAGACTCCTGTATGTACTCCCAAGGATTATACTGGTCTATGGACACTGCCATGAAGCTATAATAATTTAATAACAGCAACACCGAATCTCCTGCCCATCTGGGATTTCAAGTTCATAACCTTAACTGTGTTAACTTAAGGCACTCTCAGTCAGGCTGTGCTGTCTGAAGTAAAGCCAGGTCAAGAAACTACAAAACTCCACTCTGTTCATACTTGCTTGGAATCACCCTTGTTTCTCCTCCCCTCTCCCTGACTAAAATTATTTCCTTGTTGGCTGTGCCAAATAACTGCACACACAATCAATCCCTAATCCAGTTCTGACACTTTCTTTTTCCTTGAACTTTTTGTGTGTTTGGTGGGTTTTAATTGGTTTAGGGCTTTCATTTGTTTTTTGCCCTTTGACATGCTTTTTCAGACCAGACTACTTGGGCTGACTGTCCTGCAGCTCTGGCTAAGAAAACCTGCACAAGCATCTGCTTACACTGGAACAGCAGAGGACAAGCCTCCAAGAGGAAAAGACATTGCAATGAACCTATCAGAGTGATAAACCCTGCACATGGGCCAGCTGCATCCAGGATTGAATATCAAACCACATCACAGATTTATTTTTTTTTTAATAAAGAAAGAAAACCACAAAAAAGACAGGAAATATCCAAATAGAAACTCTTTACTGTAATCCTACTACATAAACAGTTTCACTTTGTTTTACTCGAAGTAGCTGACTTGAGGTGTGTAATCTTGCCTTTAAAATACCTTTTTAATGAAATTTGTGTGTTTGCTTTTGATACTAGTTAAATAAAGTATATGTGGATATTGGGATGACTTAAGCTTCTCAGATACTCAAAGCCTGAAGGAACAATAACAAATAGCACTCCTCTTCCTCTTTGGAAATAATTAGATATAGAGAAAGGGGCAAAACACCCTAAGAATAGTCTTGCTCCTATTTAGAAGTTAAAAGGAAAACTTTAATAATAAATAAAAGGTGTTTAAGACAAAGAGTTACAAAAAAGGTACAGGGAAGGGAAACAAGGTACAAAACATATATAAAACCAGATCAATGACAATGGATGGACAGATTCAGGAGGTGGTTGTCCCACTCTGTGGTAGCTGGTCACATGGCAAAGCAGGACCAGCTGCAACAGTGCTGGTGTTTGGCAAAGCAGAGCAGAGAGCAGGGAGAGAAGCAGGAAGTTCCTCTGCCTTTTACAGGGAGCCCAGACATGAAGTGGGACTGGGCTAACCACTGCACCTGGGGTCAGGTTCAGACAAGCCCCAGGAGGGGTTAGCCCTTTACAATGTGGACGTTTACACCATTGCTTGCATCAAACTGTCAGGAACAGATTTGTCTTGAGAGAAAAAGCACAGAAGGCTTACGGTACAGGACGAAAAAGAACCTCAACAGTGCACGTAACTCCAATATTTAAAAGACATCTCACACATCATCCTTTACTGAAGCAGCCAGCAGCCAGTCTTTGATAGGAATGACAGCCCTCAGTCAATGTTAATTCAGCTTTAGAAAAACTTGCAACTATGAGAAAATTTTGAATACAAGACAAGCAATGCACTAAAAGGAAAAAAAAAAAACAAACAAAACCACAGCTGGGGAAAAAAAAGAAAACTCTTATTTCAGATAAACTGAGTGAAAGAAAAGAGTAAAAGCTACATATTGCCAGCTGTAAAAGCTTCAAAACTAGCAAGCTCATCTTATCTTCTGCAAGACACTTTCTCCTCCTCTAAATCCTGCTATTCGGAATTTGTCAGCAAGAGGTTACCTAACTAAATTCATGTCACTACAAATGAATATACAAATGTATTCAAAATTCCCAATCACATTCTTAATGTCAGTAGCTTCTATTGTTCTCGTCTCTATAAAGTAGTCTTCTGGATCATTGTTTTTCCAAGCAAATAAGCATATACATAGCTCTTCAGGGCAAATGTTTTCTCTGCCACCAACACACTCATTCACTGGACTTGGCATGCACTTTGCCATTAAGGGAGAAGTCTTAATATTTGAGATCATGGCAAATTGTGTTCAATTGTTCTCTAACACATGACCTAATAATAAAAAGAGTGAGCACACTGGCACAGCCACGATTCTGTTGTATTTAAAGAGCATCTTACTGTCAACAGTTTCTGATCCTGTAACAAGGGCTGGAAATAGGATTTCTGGGCACTCTGGGTCTAGAGACTCAAATATCTTATGCAGGTCTCAATCTCAAGAATAGTGCTCCAAAAAATCACAATCCAGATGTTGTTTGAGACTCCCAGATTTCATGCTTTAGAAGCAGATGTATAACCAAACTCTCCACTTTGTTATTCTGCCAGACATTCAAAGCACTCATCCTTTAAAAACTCAGCATTACATTCCTGTATCATACAGATGTTATTTTCTTTTTTACAATAAATCATCTTCACTCATGTAAGAAGTTAGTTGCCAGGACACTGTGGCTCTGGCTACTTTTGTATCTACATGCAGCTTCTGTTCTTGCCCATGGTACATAGAAACCACTACTGTTACACACAAAGAGGAGAGTTATAACATCCTTTCTTGTAAATGTCGGTGGACAATGTGTTTCTCTATTTATAAACAGTAAAGCCTCCAAGAGGACCTTTAGTTTGATTTTCTCAAATGCTTTTCTTCTATTTCACCTTGTGCCTACTAAGCACTTTTGCACAAGTATTCTCGGTGATGTGGGCAGCAAGGCATAACTTTGCAATGAAGATCTACTTAAAAGTGTGGGTTCCTCTTCTTGACATTGTAATAAATTAGTTTTAACTTCATTATGATGTCCCTATAAAAGTAGTATTAAAAGTTAGTATACTTTGTTGTTCAGCAATACAAAGTTTGTTTCTTCTGCAAATGTCCACAATACCTGGTGCAATTTTACATGACAGCTTGAGGAAACAGCATTCATGAGAGAATGCAGAACATGCTTTGCTTTCTCAACAGTTCTTGCCAGAACCTGCCTCAAACAACACAGGAAAAAAAGGTCTGGCACCATCCAGCCCTCCCAGAGTCACTCCTCAGGTAGCCAAAAGTATCCCTTTCCATTATATTAGCAAAAGTTTGATTACCACAGATGGTGTTGCCCCAAAATGACTGCAGTCAGTCTGTAAACTCTCTTTGAGCTGTATGGACTTTACTGCCTCAGGCCTATTGTCCATCAAGGCCATAACATCAGAGCAGCCCCACACCCTCCCCAAGAACACCAAATTTTCAACTGCATGACATTTTCTGCTCAGCCAAGTCTAATTGTTTTGCCAGAATCAATTCTGGGTCTTTCAGCAACTTTAATGGCTTTGTGCTACATTTGAACTGTGGACTCCTCTGTTAAAAAGAGTATCAGTTCTTTAGTAACACAGCTCTACAGCCTTACAGCAATTACAAGCTCTTAAGCATATTACTGTTTGTTCTTGCTATTTCAAATACACTATTCATACGTTTATTTTTAAGTAGCATAAAACACTATTTGTATTTCTCCAGGTTGTAAAGCAGCCCCTCTGCCCCAGTTCAAAGAAAACTATGAAAAGTGTTAAGGACTACATCATCAGCTATCCTAAGAAATAAAACTACCTTCTGTTCTTTTCTGGTCAACTCTTTCAGAGCAGATACGCAAAAAATGCTTTTTAGCCTGTCTTTGGGTTTTTCATTAACTCTGCCAGAGCTCTGCCACTCTGGTGGGGTATAAATTACTACATTCCTGGTACAGAATAAATTCTTGACTCCTAACCTTTCAGTACTATGCTCTATTCAGTGATCACTCAGCTTCAGGAAGCTTAACAGTGGCCTGACGCTTTCAGCAACTGACTCTCATCATTACCATCAGGCTGCACCCAGTTCAGCAATTTTTTGCAGGTACAGATCTCAGTGGCATTTAAAGATGCCACTTGGCAGAGAAATATGCTCCAAGACCACCAGCAATACTTATCAGAAGTTTATCACAAACCATCAACAAATATGCACTTATCAAAGTAAGTAACTGCTATCAGCTCTGACTCAAAAAATCCAGATTAAGTGAGAACAACATAATTTATTCTCAATATTACCTTACGTTTAACAGAAGGATGGACAGTCAAACAAGCCAGCATGTTTTCAATTTTAGAAGGAAAGATCTAAGGATATCTTAGTATACAAGTGACTTGTTTAAACACCAGACTGATTTAAAAATCCAGCAAGAAAAACAGAAACACTGTACAAAACTGCCCATACTGCAACCTCCAGCTTTTCAACAGCAACCTCATCTGGCGTTTTCAAATCAGCTGCAGAGTTAACCAAACACCCATTGTGTCAGCTTCAGCAAGGAAAAAGATCTTATGTTCTGCATAAGATACACACATAACCCTGGCAGCATATTTTTACAAGACACTTTTTTTTTTTTTTTTGTTAATAAAGATAATTCCTTGTCCCACACGTGTGTTCTGGGCATAAAATACGCATAATGATTTCACACACACACACCCCAGCTATATGGCTTAGTAATTCAAATTACCTCCAAGTTTCTCCTTCCTTCTTGCATCAGAAGTCAAATCTCCAGTCCTTTTGCCAAACAGTGAAATCCTAATTTGTTTGTAAGTATACACTGTCCTATCTATGGTGTATCAGTAGTTTAAGGCAATCTAGAAGATTTGTACTTATCACCATTTGGAACAGGATTGTTACACTCTGTGACTGACAGCAGAATTAAAGGATTTCTAACCACTGTGAAGTGTTAGAAATGTTAATGATCTTCAGAAGTCTTAAAAATAATCATCAGTTTGAGCTATAGATGTGAAAGGTTGCAATAATTCAGGTAAACACCTAATAACAAAGATGATTTAAAAATTCCCACTTTGGCACTAAATACATGAAAGAAAAAGAGACCAAAAAGAAGAGGAGAAAACTGCTGAACATCAGAGTTTTTCTTCACTCTCTTTCACAGTAAATAAACAAGAAAATACCTTCTAAAAGATACAAAAAGCCACAGACAAATGGAATCTCTCTCTGGAACTTCTACACATTCCACCTTTACTAAAAAGGAGGAAGTTTCCAAACCACGTAGAATGGGGACATATCACTGGAATTCCATGCCCTGCTTTCTAGTGGTTACAAATGTATTGAGAGTAACCTGATAATTGAAACAGAATTGGTTTGGAGAAAAGTCTATTTAAACACAAGTGAAATTCTATATGCACAGCATTCAGTCCAATATATCAAAATAATGCAAGAACAGCTACCACTAAGCCACAATCTGCTTAAAATGTTAGAAAAATGAATATTGCATCTCACAATACTCATATGCTCCAAAAAGAGACGCTAAGGGAAAGCTACCTTTATTTTTCTGAGTAATACATTAAAACCACAAAAAATTCCACATTTAATTCAGAAAGTGGGAAGAATGGCCCAGTTACAAAAACATTTTCTACATTTACTATGTACATGGAGAAGTACAAAAACCTAAAAGGAAAAGAGACAATAAGAAAGCAAGAAGACAAAAAGCCAGTAACTTTTTTTTTTCCTCGGTATTATTTTATCTTCTTTCCCATGTTAGATAAGGGATTACATCTTCAAATCTTATTAATACCAAGTAAACACAATCCTTAAAAAAGTTACATTATGTTCTCACACATATAAGTTTTGTTACTACAAGAATATTTGTTGCCTTGACACTAACACATGGAAAATGACACACGTACCCATTCTTATAAAAATCCTACACGCTAATATAAATAGGAAAAAGAAAATAAAAGGGTGAAGGAATGGATTGGGTTGGATTATATATGACCATTGTCACATTTAGCCTTCCCAAGAAAACTAAGGTGCAAGTATAAAAAGGAATCTACCTATCAGCAGCGACTCCAGACTTTACACGTTTTATCCTATATGTGAACCATTAATCTGAGTAAATGTGCAGCTTGTATGACACAAGGCACTCATCTTTACATTCAAAGAAGTATGATGACAGGTAGAGACCAACAACAACTTTGGCATAGGTTATCTTCACTGCTGGTCACCATCACTGTAGGTAATTTGCTACTGGGATTTAACAACCAGGTCAGTCAAGGACAGAGGAATAAAAGGCCAATAAAGAATTGTATTATTTAGACAAGTGCCTGTGCTAAACTCGCAGCTCCTCCATGTCAGTCTTGGAGGCACAAACGCAACCCAAGCCACCTCTTCCCTCAGTCTCCCACTTTTAATTTTCTTTTTTAATTCCTGGAGCAGGGAGAGGTGGAGGGGTTCAGTAGGATGATGACAACTAGGTAAACAGGAAGGCCATTTCTTGTGGTGAGGCTTTGTTGCTGTTTTTTTGGGCAGGTGTGTTTTTTTTACTTAAAAAAAGTAGCAATACTGACAGCACATGCGAATATCAAATGACCGTATCAAAAATTATTTTTTATTGTAATGATCATTTTAACAGTTTCTGAAATGAGAGTTCAAAATTAAATAATTATATATCCTGTTACTTTTCTTCGAGTTTAAAATGGTATTTCATTATGCACTCACAAGATGCACTATGGTAGGTATTTTGGGCATGTACAGTCAGAACCTCAGTTGCACAGAGAAAAAGTTTTATGAAATTTCAGTAGTCAAGTGCCAAAAGGCAATTGTTGTTTAGAATTTGTTTTTCATTTAAAGTGCTGCAGAACTGCAGAATCTCATGATCTAACCTTGAATCAAAACTACCGGGATTCTAAAGAAGGGAAATAAAAAAGTGTCTCCAAGATACAGGTCTGCTCCGCATTTAGCACAGATCCTCACAACAAATTTACAGTCATATTTAAAACGTACACATGCAAACACAGATAAAAAACTCTAATGAATGAAAGTATCTCTTAAAGTCCCACATTCATACATACAAAACCTGGATAAACTGGAAAAAACAACACAACTCCTAGAATTCCACCTCTCAGAGAAATCACAAAATAACAACATCATTGTTAAACTAAAGGATTTTGGAATTCTTTCTACACACTTTCCCTGACATCTTCACACACTAAAATGCAAGGGTCAGTGGTACTGAAACAAGGAACGGCAGTTCCACTCTTGTGCACATACGAAAGCAAGTGACCCAAGCTATTATTCCAGTCTGAGGCACTTTTTGTTCCTAATATCCAGATGCAGCAGCTTTTTTTTCTTTCTTTCTTTCTCCTTTTTTTAAAAGAAATGACTGTGGACACCTCCTTCACATTTTCCTTTTCTTCAGCATTTTCACTTCATAAAGCTGCAGTCAATGTGTTTTGTGTGTGGTGAGAAGGGAACGCCACATTCAGTGGTGGTCTCAGCCACAGCCTACATTGGTGGCTCAAGTAGTCTCAGGATTAGGTCTTTGTGTGTGATGAAAGGATATGAAAAGTCAGTTATTTAAACTCAGTCAAGCTGTTGATTTTGGGGAGGAAAAAGGTTTTGCAATTCAGTTTTCCTCAATAAATCACTGCCCTTTTCCAAGGGCAGCTGCAGATAGTTCACATGTTCACAGTGTTCTCCAGAAACAAAAAAAAATCATGATTTCCACCCCCCTCCCCTCAATGCAACACAGGCTAAGAAATCAAAATGAAGGGGCCATCAAATTAAGTTTCTCAAATCCACTACAAACTAAAGCAGAAAATCAACTCTATTAATAGGTACTGAGATCGCCAAATAATTAAAAGGACAAGAAGCTATAAAGAACACCATCTCTTTGAAATTTATCACCATAATTAACAAAACAAAAAGAAAGTCTGAAATATATTTTACCATCCTATGTATTCGTATCAGTTTATAGATGCAATTTCCAACCTGTAGTTTGTCGGCTTGGGTACTCATCCTGCAGCACCTGAGACCACAGTTTAAAGACCTGCAGAGCTATCTCAATTCAAAGTGAGACTAAGGTACTAAAAACAAGCCTTGAACAAGTCCTTATAAATGCAGCATCCAAAATACTGGTCACTTAGGAATATCTGGGGTAATGTACATGAAGTACTACTAAATATATTGAATTATTAATTCCTAATATGCCCTCCTTACATTCCTCTACTCTTTGGCTAGCCTTTTCCCAAATGAGTATAGTGTGTTTTATGAAGGACGCACCGAGCTAGACATTGCCATGCATTTTAACCACAGTATTGAGGACTACAAGCCCCACATCTACCAGTTGAGTCCACACCAACAGAACTCTATACTCCTGCTGAGTGTAAGGCTGAAGGAGGAATAACAGGTGGTTGTAACACTAAGTATATCAGTTGGTATTTTCAGAGGAGCCTAAGAAAATTAAGTGACAAGATCCCAGTCATCTTAAACTGCACTTGACCTCCTTAAGTCCCCTTTGGACTTATTTATAGGATGATGAACTTTGTACCAAGTGAAGACAGCATTTCCAAAGTTTTAAACCATTGTAACAGCCTTCAAACAAGTATTCCTTTACACGGGGAGACTGTAACTTAGATGGAAAAAACCTGTCAAAAATATATAACTCAAGACGGGAAAAAGAAAGTGAGATACAGAACTGAGGCTAAGGAGGTTAACAGTAGAAAGGTAAGTCATTAAAAATATATGAAGTCTCAAGAAAAATACACTACATTCACCAAATAAGTTCACTAGGCTTTTTGACTATCTGAAACAACATACAAACATTAATTGCTATCTGGCTTTACAAACATATTTAGTGCTGTATTTAGCAGAAATAACAAGTGCACTGCTTTGCATTTTGTTTTTTTAGAAGAGCTGGTATGAAGTATTATGGCCAGTCACAAGCCATTACAGAAGACTCATACTTAGATGACAAAATGTAATATTCATTTTTTACATCCATGAGCTTTGAACTGGACTGTAAATGTACAATTAAAGATATCTCTGCTGAAGTGCCTAACTTATCACTCAGTTTCTTTTCAGTTTTTCCTCATTTACCCACCGAGTTTTGTTCAATAACCACATACTCAAACATAGACATAAACATGTTCTCATAAATGAGACTTGTTTTCCATGTATATGTCTTGTGGATACAGCAGCCATTTCTACAAAAGGACAGTCAATTGCAGTAACATGACATGTCTCATAAACTGTTAAAATTTATCAGTTGAGAAAGAAGTTACTGCCTTTGAGTGAGGACCAACACTTTTGCCCTCAATCTCTCAAAAAACAGGTGTGCTATATTTTGTTACACTTAAAACCAATGAAAGAAAGGACATCAGAATACTTTAAAAACAGTGATAGCTGCTACTTTAGAAGCTATTGCAAAGCAACAGTTCCGCAAAGCCTAGCCAAATTTTCAGATGAATTCACAAGGCCCGTAATGCGTTTTTGTGCCTGCCACATACCTTTTATTTTTGCTTTAACAAGTAAGTGTACAGCAGTTATCCACTGTCTTGAAGAGACCTGATTTGTTTTTCTTCATTGACTCAACAGACGATGTAGAAAATTCAGCTTCTCTAGTTCAAGGAATTAATTTTCATCCAGTATAGCTGTCTAAACTAATCATGCTCATTATGACTGTAGTGCAGTGTATAAATCTTATTAGGCACTTTAAAAAGAACATTAGCATTGCCTTAAAATCTGTACTTGGTGTAATTACAGAATTCTGGAAACCAGTAGATTTTATTTATTTATTTGTAGGTATTTAAAAAATGGTTCATACTGTAGTTTTTGGATGTCCAATTGCACAGTGCATTTTTTTTTGTGCAGAAATTATACACACAGTTGCCAATATAGTAAAAGGTTGGAATGCTTCACAATGATCCTAGCAATAACTCAGAAAAAGGACCACTTCTTCAATGCAAATCCGCTCAAGAAAAGCTTCTAGACACAAAGTAAGATGAACCACTTACTGCATTGTTTATTAAGTTTCACTTGATTCCTCCTGACAACCATTTAAACAATGAATGTTGGGAAATGTCCCTCAAAGAATCAACAACAATGGCTGGGATCAGAGCTTTTATATTTAGCTAATACTGTTTTCAGAAAGGAGAAAATATTTCTTCCTGAAGGGATTATAGGAAGTCTTATAAAAGACACCTGCAAACAAAGCAAGTGACAAAAGATCTCTATCATAATTGATAACAGTTATCCTTTGTAAAGATCTATGCTTCTTCAGAAATAAATATAATATCTTTGCTACTGAATTTCAAAAGGCAGCCACAAACCAACGAGCTTACCTATCAAGAATAGGAACTTTTAGAAAACCTGCCAAGAAGGAAGTGCTTTTGTCCTACGGATAGCAGTGTATTCTTCATCAACAATAAGTTCCTCCATTTTATTTTCCAGTGCCAAATAGAACAGGTAAGTTTCGAAACCTACTATCTTTTTAATAGTGTGCTAGACACATAACTTTTTTTTTTTTTTAAAGGAAAACTTTTCAATTAAAATACTAACTTCAAAATTTGGCAAATTATTCAACAGCCAATTTAAAACAAACGCACAAAGTAATCAACATGAGGGCAAATGTTTACGAAATGAAGCTTACAGTAGGAGCTTGAAATAAGATGACAATCACATCTAAAGCAACAGCCTTTGCTTTGATCCCAGATCAGTTCAGTTTTGGCAAACATACACTGCCTGAAGTACCAGTGGCCAAATAACTGGGTTTTCCAATGGGCTGCTAGATGACTCAATACTCTGCATGTGCTATGCATACAGGTTAGCTCCCTTCTTAGCTTTATTTTCGAACAACTAGTTGGTTCCCTCTGACAAAAAAGGAAAGTGTACTCCTCAAGACAGTTTGCCCATGAATTCAAAATCTGAATATTCACTTTAAGCAACTCTAATTCACACCACACCCCCCACCTCCGCTGCTTTAATCAACAGGTAAAATACATCACCTTCCTTTCTTGCTCAAAATGACAGATGGCACTGAAAATGCTTCCAAAAGCAAAACCACACCTCAACGTGTGCACTGAACTACTAGAGATGTCACCTTAAGAAGTGTTTTCACTAACTTACTGGATATTTTTCTCCTATTTTCAAGATTAAACTGCACAACCTGAAATATCTTTGGTTTGTTTTTAAAGAAGTCAAAACAAGGTTTAGATCCTGAGCAAGTTTTCTTTAAGAAATGAAGCTAAGTTAATAATAGTACTTTAAGAAACATATCTGACTTAAGCCTGACAGTCTGATCTACTAAGACATTCCTTTCCCTAGATTATATGGATCTTTGTATTCACAGATTGCACCAGGTTGGAAGGGACCCTCAAAGGTCATCTCGTCCAATATCCCTGCATTAAGCAGGGACTCCTCCAACTAGATCAGGCTATCCAGGGCCTGTGGTGGAAGATCCAAGTTATACCTGAATCCAAGACACGTCTCTGCATGTCCTAAACACCTACCTGAACATCCACCTTGTGCCCCTACCTCTTCTTCCCAGGATGGAATAAACAAGAGAGAAGGCAA
Source organism: Psilopogon haemacephalus (assembly GCA_013396835.1). NCBI lineage: Eukaryota > Metazoa > Chordata > Aves > Piciformes > Megalaimidae > Psilopogon > Psilopogon haemacephalus. The sequence continues at coordinate 300,109 of VWZI01022986.1, forward strand.
AAGCCTTGGTGCCTCTATGTCTGCTACAGAGACACCATATTTGGCCTTGTTTTGGTAAACACAGGTCATGGATGCTAGGCATGTGTATCTCCCTTTTTTTGGTGAAATAACCTAGGATTGGTTCTAGGAGTGTTTTTATCTGTTGCTATTGGTCAAAGACACTTGTCAAAATGCTTAAAATCTCGGCCAACTTGTTTGTCTGCTGCTGTCACCTTTGTTTCTTCCGCTACCTGTTTGCACCGCAGGTAGCTGGGGACCTGGCTCCCCCATGAATGGAAAACCTGACCCTGCCTGTCTTCTGAACTGAGCCAGGGCACTGAAACGGCTTGCCCCGTGCTGGGATACAGCTGCGTGCTGGCATACAGCTGCCTGCCTGCCTGAGCTCAGCCGAGCCCCAGTCCATTTGACTCTGGCCAAGTCCAGTAACGACCTAGCAATGAGTTGTGACATCAGAGACCTGCTCCTGACTGATCGTGAACAGGGCCAGCCCCGTGCACCGCACTCAATCGGTCTGCTCCAGCCCGTAAACCTCAGTCCTGCCTGACCCAGGTGGCTGACGACTCCGACGACCTCCTGAGAATCATAGTGGATTTGCCTCATGCCCATGGATCTTCTCAGACAACGTGCTCAATTTGGGCTGCCCAAGCAGCAAACCTTGCCGCATCATCACCATGTGGAAGGCCACCACGTGGCTGAGACTGTATTTTACCTTGTTCATGCTTCTATGTATACTTTTGGATTACAAATATTGGGACTCTGGTCGACCAGTGAGCAGATCATACTCTCTTTTCTAGAGTTTGTGGAAGTTTAACCTTTAAGCGGCGGTTTGTGCTGCATGACTCTCCAACAGTTTAAATTTTCTAAAACCTTCTCTAAAATGGTTCAAAATTAATCTGACTGTATATATGTTAATTGTAAATAAGTTCAGGAATTTTTATTTATATATTTAATAAACTATTTAGTAGTTTTTAGATCGGCCTCATTCCAATTCACTTCCAACCCAGATTCAAACCTCTCTTCAACGGGGCCACATTAACTCTAATCTTGAACGTCTTCAGGAACTGGGCCTCAACCACATCCCTGGGCAACCTGTTCCAGTATTTTACCACTGTGACTGTAAAGAACTTCTAACCTAAATCCACCCTGCTTCAGTTTCAGATCACTGCCTCTCATCCCATTGCTACAAGCCCTTCCATAGCCTTCCTGTAGGTCCTCTATAGATACTGAAATGTAACTATGAGGTCGCCCCAGAGCCCTCTCTTCTCTAGGCTGAACAGCCCAAATTCTTTCAGCCTGTCTTCACAGGAGAGGTGCTCCAACTCTATGATCATTGCTGTGGCCTTGTTCCAGTAGGTCCCTTGTCTCTCTTGTGTTGGGGACCCCAGAGTTGAACACAATACTCCAGATGAGGTTTCACCAGATCAGAGTAGAGTACTCTCTGATTCATGTTATTTTCATATAGTATGATCCCTTTTTAAGCAGCTTTATCCTCTGCTGTTTTTTTACAAGGAAGATTAATAGCAACTGCAACAGAAAAGTTACCCTGATGTCATATATAATGCGTTATTCTTTCATCACCATCAAAATCTCAGTGCTTTGTCCGTCTTTCTTGTCTGCAGCAACTTATTTCACTTGTTCCTATTATGGCTATTATATACACTCTATTACTACTAATCTTTTCTTTGTAAATAGCCACACCTATTTTAATCCAAAATGGTGTGGTAAGCATTTGATTCTTTGTGGCAGTAGACACATAATTAGGTTAATCTGTGCTATCTTTTCATGTGAGTTGATTGTTTCTTTACTATGGACATATTTCTTATAACAGCAATAAGCTTGCCAGATTGCTAGGAGGCAAATCAGGAGCAATTTACCAAGCATGTAGCTACTATGAACTGAAATCTTGACATAATAGCAAGCTATGTACAGCCACTCCTACCTGCCAGTTATTACTCATGTTAGCTTTTTACTGACACATTAAATTTCAACCACACCTTTCTTTCACAAACAAGCACTTCCATTTAACTCAGCTACATCTGTGACAAATAGCTGATCTTCACCAAAGCATACAGGCACCTCGATTCAGAATGCACCGCAGAAGCTTCTGACAGGAGCAACCAAATTACCTGCACGAAGTCCAAAAAGGTCAATGGAAGCAAGTCATCCATGTGGCCAATATCTTTGGAGAAACGATTCAAGATTCTTCCTACAGAAAAAAAGGTTGGAGAAGGAAAAAAAAAAACAAACAAACACATATATAATTTCTGAAAAGGTGAAAATATCTTAAACACACCACACTTTACTGTATTAGTAAGAGGAAAACTGCTGGAATCTAAAGATAAAAAAACACTTTTTGAAACTACCAGGAAGGGAATCCTTTAGAACTACTGCAATCTATTTTGAAGAGTAATTTTTGTCACAAATTATTTTCACCTAAATATAAAACCTTCAACTGCTACAAAGAAATTAAAATGGGCTTTGAAGATAACAGTTCAATAGAATCCAACAGGTGAAATGCACATGCTTTATATGCTCAACATATGCAGAGCAAGGTTTACAGTTCAGACAACTTAATGCAAGTTTCATCAAGTAGCATCAGCCAGAGTCTGTTCCTATCCTTGACTGAAACTGACTAGTATATGCATGTCCCAGATGGATGCGAGTTGATCTAACTGATCTTTTTCAGTATTTTCACTCCAGTCACTCCACCACCATACACGCAGTCTAATTGCAGGTGTTTCCAAAATAAAATTTGAGATAGGTTTTCATTCACGCAGTCTTCCATTTATATTTGTTCAAAGCCTTAACAATGATGATCTTTATTAAAGGTAGTAAAACAACTTGTAATCTGCTGCCAATGAAGCACTTACACTTCTCTAATTTCCCAAGTTCTACTCAAGTGAAAAAAAAAATCAGTTACAGCAAGAGTTCTTTGATAATTAGAAGTCACGATGCTGCCACTCCTAAGTGGGTTACTATCTTTCTCTATTAATCAATATCTCTACTCACCAGGAAAGAAAGTAAGCCAAGAATGGGAATCTGGCCTTTTCAAAGGTGTGTAATGCCTGCACATGCATTCACACTGCTTTTTTATCTTTATGTATCTTGATTCTATTATTACTTCTAACTGGTACAAACACATTCTCTGCACTGGCAACAAAAGACTTTTTTTTTTTCCTCTTTTCAAAGGAGCTCATTAAACTGAAAGCAGTTAAGTTTAAGGTTTTCATGGAGTGTGTTGAAGACGTAATTCACAGATAAGAGATACTGAAATATCTTCTATAGAAGCTATTGTTCTACCTTTGTGTTCATGGCTATCAGAATTATGACTTTTGTTGCATAACATCAATTTCTCTTTTTGAGGGAATTTCTCTTCCACACCAAGCAATACAAAAAGCATCTTACCCTAAGACCTGGGACACGACTACAAAGAGATACTGGCAGTAAACAGCTTGTTCTGCAGTATTTTACTACCACAGTCAATTACATACAGCAGACAACAGTAGAATTCATCCTATTTTCAAGCTTTGCACACAGAGATAGCAGTACAAGACTCAGCAAAATCTCTTTCATCTTTTTTACTGAGAACGGCAGCTGGTGATGCTCTCTTACTAATTTCACATTAAGGTAGATGTATCAGAAGGAATTCCAACAAGGCAGTGTTTTTTAAAAAATAATTTTCCTGTGATTTCCTTACATGAGAGTTGGCCATGAAAGAGTGATCTAGCATACAGTGCATGCATGCTGTAGTTAAGACTCAATATCCCTAAATATCACATTCCAGGTTGTTTTCAAATGAACCACAAATTCACTGGCAAAAAGAAAATCATTGAAAGACATTAAGAGCTTCCTTCTGTCCAGAAGGGGCAGATGAGGGAAACAAGATGGATTAATGGATCTGGCTCACGGTATTAGCAATCAGTGCCCAGCTTTGTCACTTCCATCCTGAGTGACTTTGCTTCATTTTAGTGTGAAGAGCAGAGCAAGAGGAGGTAACAGTGCTGAGATCTTCATGAAGGGTTCTGAGACCCACCAATTAAGAAGCTGTACACAACAGCAAAGGATTATTCCCATAACGAGCAAATCCCACATTACTTCAGCCTTAGAGTCAGACTCTCTTGGCCTCCAACTCCAGATCTGAAGTATTATTGGTAATGATTTCAGACTGATACAAGAAGCTATTGCATAAGAGCCATCTCATGCAACACTGCTAGGAGGCAGCAAGGTCACTCAGGCCGGCCCATTTCTACAATCACAGCACAGACCAGTTCAACCTTGGCACCTCCAGTAATCAAGCAACCCCCTGATGATCTCCATCACACAAGAGGAAGAGCACATCCAGACTTGTTCTTGAAAAAGTGCTGTGCTTACTTTCATTTAGTATAGCATGGACAAGGCCTTAAGGCTAGAAGGGAGAAGCCATTACAAAATGCTTGCTGTCAAAGGCAATTTAACTCATTTCAGTTCCAGCAGTATCTTGGAGTTCAGCTCTCACTTCCATCCCCTGAGATTTTAAATAAAAAAATTAATTGCTGAGTTGCTCAAGAAGGTATGTGCAGATTTTAAGTCTGGATTTCTGTAGTTTTTACCCTCCGCCCCCAGCAATTCTTAGAATAGGATAGGATAGATTATGTCAGTCGGAAGTGTTCCACAACAATCATCTAGTCTAACTGCCTGACTAATTCCAGGGTGACCAAAAGTTAAAAAACCTTAGTGACATTGTTCAAATGCCTCTGGAATGCCAACAGGCTTGAGGCATCAACTGCCCTTCTAGGAAGCCTATTTCAGTGCTTCATCACCCTTTCAGCTATGAAATGCTACCTAATGTCCAGTTTAAACCTCCTCTGGCACAACTGTGAACCATTCCCACAAGTGTTATCACTGGATACCAGGGAGAAGAGCTCAGCAAGAGGTTGTGATAGTCTTAAACCATCTCCTGAGAAAGGTTCTGCCTTGTGAAAAGAGATTTAGGCTTCAAGCATGACAGACATCTCTCCCAGCATTTTCAGGGCTAAAAAGACAGTACAGACAAAAACAAGAGTTCCAGGATATTTCCCTTCATCCTGCACACCGAGAGCAAGTGTGGCAATGTTCTTGTCCAGAGTAACATCTCTTTCAGTGAAGATCTTTAGCAAAGAGAGTCATGAAGGAAAACTTAGTTCACCTGAGGCAGCCTTGGTAGTCCTCTGCCTTACTATCTTTCCCATATACATCCACTAAATACCACCTCTGGTAATCAAATTGCTCATTAATTGCCAAAACTATATTTTGGTCATCACCTTATGAATTTGTTAAGTATACTAGTGTTTCTACAGAGCTGTGAGCTGCTCCCAGGAAAGTGGAAATTCATCTGACATTATCAAGAAAACATGAATACGTTTTTCAATCTGCTTAATCCTCTTTAAAATGTAAACGCGGTAATTCTGTAAAATGACACGGACTAAAATACAAGTGAACAAAAGAAATGGTATCTTTTACAGTCCACCTGCTACAATTAAAACAATCTAAGTAGTGGAGATATAAATCAGATACTTCACAGTAAACATCCAGATGAATCTTTGGCAGTATTACTTAAAGCTTTTTAATTTTCAGATTATTGGAAAACAATCCATTAATGGTCTACTCAGTGTTTATACATGGTATCTCTGGAAAACAACACCTGAAGTCATTAAGCCTAGAAAACACCTCGCTTCTTGCTAAGAGGTCCACATGTCCCTCTTGTAATGGCTACCTAGTGATGATTAACATTCTCCTACTGCTAAAAGCAAGTGACAAAGCCACAACATTTAGTTCTACTTTTCTTGTTGCCGGTTTTAAATGACATTATCCCTGTGACTGTGCAAAAGAAAACAGAAGCGTGCAGATGTATTTCAGATCCTGTTCATACAGATATAACTGAATTGGCATTTTATTCAGCACATCCTACGCAGAAACAAGCTACAATAACCCACTAAAGCAAGCAGGTTCCCTCACCATAAAGCAAAAAGAGCAATGCAGCTCCAAGCTAAAGTGCTATGCTTTGCAAATATCCACAAAATGCCCCATAGCCATAATGATATTGCATCCAGAACGATTGCTACATTTATAAGGATGTCTACAAGTAAATGAGGTCTGTTTCGCAAGGTATGAAGAAACAACTGTTTCCACTTACTGGAAGCACAGCAAATCAGTGGCTTACTTATGCATTATTAAGCATGCAAGAGAAAACATTCCAGATATGAAAATTAAAGTAGCCATTTTGAGTCAGGACTCAAAACACTGACAATGATGACTACAGCTTCTACTAGCATCTGCAAGATGAACTTTTGGGAATAGTTCTTCAGATTCAACTGCTGCACATGCTATTCAAAAGAGCAGGACCTGCACAACACCCAAAACTCTCTCCAAAACTTCTAATATCCTTCTCTCCCAAACCTGCAGAGTATCAACATGACCATTTCACAATACTTTGCATTTTCAAAAAAGCCCAAATCCTTAACTGAACATTTCTGTGATAAAGATCCAAGACATGAGACAATGATTCTTAAATCTAGTACAGTATTTTCAGCATATAAAGAGTTTTTCAAGCTCGCTTAATATTTGCAGCTTTTACTTATCCCAATGAGTTTCAGTCTGGGCTTCAAAAGCAAAAAGAAAATATAAGTCTAAACTTTCTAAGGCAAAGAAAATTTCATGAAACCACTAACAGAAGTCCTTTAAGAAATGAAGACCTATGTAGGCCAATACTACAACAGCATCCAAAGGAGTGAATATATCTACTGGTTTAATCATTCTCAGACTTCCACGTGGTGTGCAGCGTCAGTAGCAAGTTGCAAGAGGGAATGTGCTCTCTCCAATAGTCCCATGTTTGTTTTTACATCAAATAACTCAATCAAGAAAACACACTGTTGTTACGATTTCTTCCGAAGTAATTAAATAAGTATTCAATGCCAATTAATCACAGTTAAATAAGGGTCTGTCACCAAAGTGCTATGTACACATTTCAGACTATTTAATGGTCAAATACTTGGCAGTATCAAAGTTCAACAATGATTCATTAAACCTCCTCCACTACACAATAGTTAAGCTAAACTTGTAGTGCAAGAATCAAATCTCTTTTGTTCTCCATGAAAAAAGACACCAAACCCCAGTATGTGATATTCTTTTCTTTCCCACTCTGTAAACTGCTTTAATTGCATGAATCAGAATGTGTTCAGGTGCTACATACCCACTATGCTTCTGCAGGTGCCTACTGATACTCTGGAATAGATGTTCAAACCTATCACCCAAATAATGAAAACACTTGAGAGTGTGCCACACCTATTTAAAATGTTTATACATACTTCATGATGAAAGAAATATAATCGAGATTGGATCAACACTTAGGATGTAAACATCAAAAAAGAAACGAAACCAGGATCCTCCACTGCAACAGCCAAATGCCGTTAACATCATTCAATGTTATGCAACCTAAATTCCAAATATTGAGGACTCTTAAGAGTGGCAGTACATTATTTCTAAATGCCCTTGGCATTTCTAGTGTATTTTTTTGGCCAGTGCATTCATTGAAATATTTCTGTATAATACAATAGAGAAGACAGATTGATTCTATCTATCTTGCAAAGAGGTTACAACGCATTTATATACACTTGGTTCATCACACATTGCAGAAATACTTCATTGCTACTTCTGTAATCCATTAATTTGCCTCTCTGGAAAACAAAAAGGTTTCATAAAAAGGTTCTGCTAGGGACAGAAAGATTTTGTCACTTGTAAGTGTGTCTGTATCTGTGCTCATGGCTGCATACTCTTGGAAATTTTTTCCCCTCAGAGATCAAGGTAATCCCCAATCCAGGGAATTTTCATTGCATCACACTTTAGTTCAATACGCAAATGTTACTAATAAATACTGCTTTGCATAGTAACCTAAACTCCTCAGAGGCAAGTAGCCTAAATACCAATTTTCATGTACAAGTACACTGCGTTTATCAGGGGAAAAAAATAATACTCAAAATCTCTTTACCTACTCTGCAACAGTGAAGCCGTGAACACTTCCCTGCTGCCCAGTCTCCATGAAGAAAAAGTAACAAATTAAACACCATTAACTCCCACTCCTCCCTGAAAACTGCTTGAAAGCAACTTGTACCACTAGAAATGGATTCACAAAGGTACTTAATTATATGTGTGTAACTAAATGTAAGCAATCCCAATTGGAATTGCACACTTGCTTCAAGGAAGTCATGCCACAAAGATGCTCTTATGATCTAATCACAGAATCACAGAATTATTTAGGTTAGAGAAGACCTTTAAGATTGAGTCCACTCATTAACCTACCACTGCCAAGCTCACCACTAAACCTTGAGCTTGCCAACACATCTACATAGCTTATAACTATCTCCAGGGATGGTGACTCCACATTTCTCTGGACAGCCAGATCCAATGTTTGACTGTCCTTTCAGTGAAGACATTTTTCTGAATGTAAAATGGTGCAACTTCAAGTTTTTTCCTATCACTTGTTACGTCAAAGACACTGACCACCACCTCACTACAATCTTCTTTTCAGTGGTTGTAGAGAGCGATATGGTCTCCCCTGAACCACCTTTTCTCCAGACTAATCTCAGTTCCCATAGATGCTCCTCAGAGCGCTGCCAATTTGGACATGCTCCAGCACCTCAATGTCTTCCTTGTAGTGAGGGCCCCAAAGCTGAACAGTATACTCAAGGTGTGGCCTCACATGGGAATAATCACATCTCTGACAGCTTTAATTTAAAGGATCCCATGTCAGACAGTTGGAGGTGCATGCATTACAGCCACTTCTTTTGCTCAGTGAGAAGGTGAAGCCCCCACCATGCATCATATTCTGATGACACCACACCCTGAAGCACCACCTATGTAAGGGTAACACAGAAACACAGTAAGGGTGGCCACTGCAGCATGGTGTCATTACCACCCTCCATCCTTCAGAGATGTACTACAATAGACCACACCTCAACTTCTGTATATGCAGAGGTGTTCACTTACCCTAATGAGAGGAATAGCATACTTTAACAGTCCAAATTACATCTTATAAAACCAAAGTAATTTAAAACATACACATAGTAGTAAAATAATGCTCAGATGTGTATATGTGGTAATAAAGGCATACTGAAAGGCAGGAATAAAAGAAATAGCTGCATAAAACTGGGTATGTTTAAACACCCATCTATTTAACTATGCTGACCATAGGAGCATAGAAGGTTCCACGCAAACATAAGGCAAAACTTTTTCCAGTGTGAGGGTGACAGACTACAAAAACGACTGCCCAGAGAGGTTGTGGAGTTTCCTCTGAAGATATTCAAAACCCACCTGGATGTGTTCCTGTGTGACCTGCTATTGCTGATCCTACTCTGGGGGTGGACTCAACCTTTCAAGGTCCCTTCCAACCCCTAATATTTTGTGATTGTGTGAGCACATTTCCCATTCTATCAGTGCTGTAAACTAATAGCTCCCTACATACCTTGCTGTTAAACTATGGCATCCAGTGACTGCTAAGTCTTTATTCATGCTCAGTTCACATACACACCAAAAAAGAAAGAAGAGGGGAAAAAAGGTTTTAAAAAAAAAAAAAATTAAAGGGGGAAAAAAGTGTGGAAAAGGAAGGAAAAAAAAAAATTACTGCAGCCACAAGCAGCCTTCCATTTCATCAAAGGAGCGACAAAGTGGATTGTCCATATCAAATGTTGGCAGAAAGCAGACATTACATCAACCCTGTAAAATACAACTATGAAATCAAGAAAATAATTAAAGATGGATTACTGACTTTGAAAGGAATTTTAAGTTTGTGAAATATTTCTTCAGAAAGAAATCTGGAAATGCATCTCCTGCATAACTGTCAATTACTGATCTACTCTGGCTTTTCTTCCATATTTTTACAAAGAAACGTCAATAGGTCTGTTATCTTTTTTTTTAATATACATTTAGCACCACATGTCCACACAAACTGCCATATACAGCATTACTGTCTTCCCCACAGGCATCCTATAAATATAAATAAGAAATCCTACCCCATTTTTTTTCCTTAGCAGCCTGAAACTGACAGGAATATTATCACTTTCTTAGACATTTGCAAATGGGCACAGTGGTGCTGGGCCAAAATATGCTGAGATCATAATATCCATTTATCTAAACTGCCAGCATGTAATGAATTCAGGTGGGATGCCTTCTATCCAAATTAATTTACTACTTGAAAAGGACTTTTTACACTAATGCTGTCAAACAGGAAAACAGTTAGGAAACGAGAAGAAAATGTGAACACCGTGTTTGATCATATTTCTAAGTGTAGGATTTAAAGAAAGAAAGAACACCATGATGAAGATAAGAATGGAAAATAGGCTTCTTTGGAAATTAATTTCTATTTTTAGTGCCGATGGAGACATCTGCATAAAACAGAATGAATACATTGATTCCAACTGTACAGTTGTTTCTTGAACCTTCCAGTCCACTAGAAACACTGAGTATTTTCATGACCAACTGATTAACATTATTGGATTACATCCACTGGCTGGATGGTCACATGCAGAGAGTGGTGATCAAGGGCACAATGTCTACCTGGAGACCAGTAATAAGTGGCACCCCTGAGGGGCCAGTGCTAGGACCAGTGCTGCTTAACATCTTTGTCAGTGACATGGACAGAGGAATTGAGTGCACCCTCAGCAAGTTTGCAGATGACACCAAGCTGTGTGGCACACTCACTTGCTAGAGGGCAGGGTCAGGCTGGAGAGGTGGGCCCAGGCCAACCTCATGACATTCAACAAGGTCAAGCATAAGGTCCTGCACCTGGGTTGGCGCAATCCCAAACAAAACTCCAGACTGGATCCAGCAAATGGCTGGAGAGCAGCCCTGAGAAAAGGACCTGGGGGTCTGGGTTGATGAAAATCTCAACATGCACTGGCAGTGTGTGCATGCAGCCCAGAGAGCAACTGTGTGCTGGGCTGCATCAAGAGCAGTGTGGCCAGCAGGACAAGGGAGGGGATTCTCCCTCTTTGCTCTCCTCAGACCCCACCTGAGTACTGTGTGCAGTTCTGGCACCCCCAACACAAGAAGGACATGGAACTGTTGGAGTGAGTCCAGAAGAGGGCCATGAAGATAATTAGAGGGCTGGAACACCTCTGCTATGAGGCTACAGGAGTTGGGGCTCTTCAGCCTGCAGAAGGCTTCCAGGAGACCTTATAGTAGCCTTCCAGTATCTGAAAGGAGCCTACAGGAAGACTGGGGAGGGACTATTTACAAGGACTTGTAAAGACAGAATGACAAGTAATGGGCTTAATCTGGAAGAGGGGAGATTTAAACAGAATGTTATGAAGAAGTTCTTTACAGTGAGGGTGGTGAGATACTGGAACAGGTTGCCTAGGGAGGTTGTAGATGCTCCCTCCCTGGACATGTTCAAGGCCAGGTTGCATGATGCCTTGAGCAACCTGTTCTAGTGGGAGGTGTCCCTGCCTATAGCAGGGGGTTTGAACTGGATGATCTTTGAGGTCACTTCCAACCTAAACCATTCTATGATCCTATGATTCTAATCTGCTTGTAACAAATCAAAGCAAGCTGACTTACTCCTTTGCTACACTGTGGTGCAACTGGCTGTTGGATGTGTGGTTGTTGGCTTGGGTTTTTTTTAGTATCAGTTACCATTGGTCAAAAATCTATCTCCTCCTGATACAATGCAGAAGGAATATATAAAGTCTGCACTAGAAACAGAAACACCCTGAAACATCTTGATTGCAAAGGAAAAAAAAATAGCTTAACTTTCCTTCTCAAATTGCTCTTACAAGAAACCGCACAATATCTTCTGCATTCTTAACTGCCTTTCACATTAAACATCATTATCAATTAACAAAGTTGGCTAAAATTTCTGCTGTAACAGAACTTTGGTGCTGCATTATACTTCTAATGAAATGATCTCTTTTACAAAGCATGACAAATCTGGCATAATATATTCATTAGCGATTTTCAAATTATTGATCCCTGTGGTGATACCCTCTACTCTAATAATTAACATTCAAAGATTCTTTTTTTCTATGTTGTAATTTATTGTGAAATGAAGTATTGCAATTATTAAAAAGAACAAACTTCTGGCTATGTAACAAAGTTTTATCTCATAACTTGAGTACAAAGCTACATTTCTGCCTCAAAATTAGAATGACAATTAAAACAGACACCTATCTGCTGTTCCTCAAAAAAAAAAAAAAAAGGAATTAAAAATCCCTGGAGTAAAATTAAACCTTTCATACATAATTCCGTAATGAAGACTGCCAGAGCAAAGTTCTCACGATTCCAGAGGCAAATGTCTGCATATTCCTTCTGCTGCTTTTAAAACTCATTTTTATCCACCGGAGCTATTTTAAGTTACCCAAGTTTAATGAATGAAATCTACATGTAAATATACTGAAACAAATAAAAAAACTAAAACACCAATTCCAATCTACTTGCCAAAACAGAGCACAATTTAATTTCTGCTGTACAGTGCAACATACACAACAAGGTATTTTTAAAACACAGTCCAACTAAACAAAAAAAAACCCCACTCAGTAAACAGAGGAGGGGGTGCAACTACAGTTGGCATTGGCTTAATTCCTCCTGCTGGAGGAAAAAAAAAGTATTAGGAAAAATGGTTACAGCTTGCAACTTGCTATCAACTGGCCTTAAAAGATGTCAAGTTGTACACTATCTACAGAATTTTCTGTTGATTTACATCACCTTCTATTCCTATGCCAGATATAAAGTTACATACTTCAACTTCTCACCACAATATAAAGCATTAATATATGTGAAACCTGGAACAGTGTATATGAAATATAGTCCTAGACTGGCTTTTTACTACCAAGATTATGAATTTAATTCTTTGTAAACTATTTAGCCACAAACAAATCCACTTCTGAAAAAGCATTTTTTGTAGCCTAGTTCTCCTGTCTGCTATAAATCCAATTTGGACTGAAAATATGTCACAAGTGTTGTTTTGCTGGAGGGGGGGCTTACAATGAATTAAACTGAACACTACAAATCAGTATGGGCTGAAATATCTGAATATCTTAAGAGCATTCTGTTGCTGAAAATTTTACATGAGAGTAGAAAAACAGCCTTTAGAGCTGCTTTCAGATTTGGTGGTTACATATAAATACATATCAGCACAAGAATTAAAACCAAAGCAAAAATACGTGCCATCTTTCTGGCACCTTTTTTTCCTTTCTGGTAAGGATTTTTCCTTTACTATCTCTACCATCAAGACTAGATTCAGAATAGACTTTAAATACTGTATTTCAAATAATATTGTCAAGGTAGAAAATCTCACACAGCTCTGGCAATTCTGCTCACATTTCTTGCTTTTTGTACCATTCCACCACCTTAAGATGTCACTGAATATAAGTAACTGAATAAGAAGCTTAATTTGCTTCTATTTAGTGGCTTGCTTCCCTTTTTTTCCCCCAGTCATTTCAGTTAGAAGGGTTCAATCAACACTCAGGTCTAATATGACAATAAGCTAGCAGGACATAGCTGAATATAAAGTTTTTGCCTCCTAAAACCTTCAGTTGAAACTGCTATCAGGCTGACACAGTTACCATACAAAAAAACAACTATTATCCTCTATTTTACTAACCATACATATTCAGATCCTCTCCCACATACTGAAGAGAATGATTCCGATGCAGTTCATCTATTTTCTTCCTTTTTTCAAACCAAAAGGGAATTCTATACAGGCTTTTGCTGTGAAAGCCAAGCAAAGCCTTCTGGCCTCTAGCTAGCCCATCCATTTTGAGGATAAAGCCTTTGGGCAGCTCAAACAGCAGAGGCATTTCATGTCTTCATCTGACTTTGTAAACCCTAGTCTTCTGCTTGGCATCGTCTTTTGGTTCAATCATTCATTTTGATTTAGCTTCAGTTTCTTTTTCTTTCTCTCTCCTCTTCTGGAAAATGTGAACTGTTTGGCAAGGAGAGATTCTCTCTAAAGTTCATTCATTATGTACCCATGTAATGACTCCTGAAATATCTCTTCCTTTTTAACAACTCATACTACAAAAAAGCCACTGCAACTTCACTGGTTTGCCTAATCAGCATTCACAGGGGATGAAACTTGATAATTTTCAGTGGGTTTTTTTTTTTTGCTGTCTCATATGAAATTTCACTAGCACTGAACTCAGGAGAAATTCCAGTATAACTATCAAAAAATTAGAATGGTGTCTCTCTTAGTTCACTGTGCATATAATCTAAATATGCACTTTGAAAATGCACCATGTTAAAATGGACACTGCCACTGTCACATTCTGTCCCCCCTCTTCCCAATAAAAAGTTTTCCTTCTATTTGGGACATTTAAAACCACGTATCAGTGTAAAGCTATAGAAAGTTTGGAAACAGCCAGATTCAGAACTTGGGTACCATTCATGAAACCGGAAAGGAAGAAGACTGTTTACAAAAGTACAGCCAAGCTCAGGGTCAGGACACTTAGACAGGAGGTGAAGGTGGGATGGGTACAAAAGGGAACATGCTCTTTTTACCAGTCACAGAGCTCGCATGCACTCCATGTGCGTTGTCCACCTCTCCCAGCAAGCATGTTAATTGCTCTACAAGAGGCAGTTCTGCAGTAGGCCTCCCTCAGCCTCTGTTCTCAAAGCTACTCACCCTTTGGATGAATCGGGAAGTAAGTATGGCACCGGAAGAAGGCAAATGAGTGTGTGCCTGAAGGCTACAGCAATCAGCATGGGAGGAACTACAGCTGGATTCCAATCCCCTTATTTCTGTGTGCTGGGCTTTGGGGTTTTTTTCCCTTTCTTTTTCTTGACCTAATTCATAGCATGGAATGCATCTTTTCCTGTGGAGTGGGCTGTAGGGTGTAAGGAGAGATGACTTCACCTCTTTGTTGGCACCAAATTCCACTTGCAAATCTTCCCTGAGAAACAACCAAAGATCTTTTGTCTCAGAAAACCTAAAGGCAACCACATCCCAAGTGTTTTCTTCTAGCAAGGAGTACTGCCCAAAGAAATCTAGATATATTTATTTGGGCCATTAACTCCTGCGGAAAAAGGTATCACTACAATGTAAACTTCTTTACAGTGTCAATTATAATTAACAACACTGAAATGAAAATGTGGGGTATAATATACATATAAATGAGGGGAAAAAAGCCAAAATATGACATCTTCTGTATTGTATATTATATTCACTACATTAAAAGAAATATATTTTAATTATTAAATGCTAAGTGTTGTGAAAAGTTACACTACATACGACTCTACTATTAGAAATCTTCACCTCAAAAATAAACAAAACCACACTATGAGTAAGTAGCTGATGAATATATTAAAACACTAGCCATGTATAAGTCAAAACTAAAGAACCTTTAATGTTCATGTAGACATATAGCTTAAATAAATTCATCCCCTTAAATATGACAGCTAGGGGTTAATTTTTTTTAAGTGCTTACATAAACATTGCTTAAAATTACAGAAAAATCGAACATAGGCCTATAATTTTCTATTTTGTTATGTCTTTTAAATAGTAAGAAAGAAACTTACAAGATGAACAGAAATATGTTAACAGCAACACTTTTTCACCTTCAATAAACAGAGAAAAAAATTCACACATGCAAAGGAGAACAAAAAAATTACTTCAGTGAACAGTCATTCAAGCAAAAGCAAATATAATTTACAATCTATTTTATCTTTGTTCAATTCAAAGACAGACTTCACTGTGAATCTCTGATTTACAACTGCCCAGCACTATGAACTCCTAAATAATAAAACCGACAAAAATAGAAGAGTGCTGCCCACTAAAAGGGACTTCTGAGAACAGTTCCATTTGTTGTTTGCATGACAGAAACACCCAAAAGTGGATTAATAGAACTGAAGTGGGAGATACTGCCTCACCAGACTGCACATTGGACCATCACGTAGTCAGCAGCATGCCTTGCCCTGAAGAGTTTGTTGTCTCAGTAAAGAGAAACCAACACAGCTGACTATAAAAGGAACAATAAGCAAAGAGGAGATGCAGCAGTAAGTTGGAACAGAAACTTGCAGGACGAGATGTGTGCCTTTTTTTTTTTTTTTAATGTAAGTACAGGAATACAAAAGGGTCAGGGAATTAATCAGTACTGTCAGCGTATACTGCGGTTACAATAATACTGCTATATCTTGAGAGATGATATTAAGATGATGAAGAGCCAGCTTGCGGATGAACTTTACTACATAGAGAGGAGGAAGCTACAAAGATGTGAGCGTGAAAGATAAGCAGGCAAAACGATGATGGAGGGAAGAAAAAACACAGGAACATGCCAACAGCTCCAGTTACCAGGTGCACAAAAAGGTATGCATGGGAAGAAGGCTAATGCTCAAATGAAGCCATACTACTCTCTACAACTCGTGTCAGACTCCTTCAAAGAATACCAGGGCCATAAGATCAAGAAAAAGACTTCTCTCCATCTGGCCCTGGGGTGGAGTCACAAGACAGAGCTGTCATAAGAATAGCTGCTAGTAACAGTCGTGGAAGTTGCCAAACTTGGGATTTTTGGATATCGAGAAAGCTTTGTACATATTTGAATTTCTGCCCTGTGCAGACTGGCTGCCTGCACATGCCCTCTCTTTCACCCTCTGCTTCATTCACTCCATATCCACTCCTCATTTCCTCTCCTCTCTCTTCCTTCAGCACTGCTTCTTCCACTCCCCTTCACCATGAAAAAGCACAACTTCCGGATACAAATAAGCATGCTTGGAAAAATTAACAAAACACAGCAAAAAAAACCCAAAAAGAGATAGTATCATTCCACAAACAACCAAGGCAGGAAGCCCAGCACAGCCCACAACCAAGGCAGAGGCTAAGGAGTATGGAAGCCATAGACTGGGACAAAGCAAGTGTAAAAAGAAGGTGGCTGCAACACCTTGGTGGCTGCCTAAATTAACGTTTTGTAAATGCAAAGTGTCAAAAAAATATAGATAGGGTAACTACAATAACTACATGAGCTGTAAAGACAACAGGAAGCACATTTAAAATGAAAAACCATGATAAATCCTTACAGCCATTGAGGGATCAGGTTCTGAAACAGCTACCCATTTAGAAGTGTGGAAGCCAAAATGCCAGTCACGAACAGAGACAGCAAGAAGCATGTAGGATACACTGCATAATCATAAGCATTTGATACATACAGACTCTTCACAAGGTTATACTTAGATGTGGCAAGACTCACTATCTATTCAGACAGATGCCTTTAAAGAACAGTTCAGAAGATTTTAGTTACTTCTTGCTTTCAGCTGCTCTTACAAGAGCTTAATTCATTCTGCTAGCTATAGAACTGCAGGGGCAACAGCCAGTTGTACCTCAAGCCAGTCTTTATAGGGTATATTCTAATTAGTTTGTGTAATTTCATTCATATTGGGTCTTAAGATTTCAGAAGATCAATTAAGATTTCAGGTAGAGGAATTCTCTGTAAAACTCTCTTACCTGAAAATAAGCATTCGGTCTTAGTAGTTCACTTATTTATGCATTTGTTTCTCTGAAATCCATTTTCACTTTTTTACTTTCTTTTGTTTTTTAACTAGGAGCTTTTCTGTTGAAATTACATCAGAGACACCAGACACACTAGGATTTAAGAAGTTTCAGGACTACCAAGAACTGGACAACTAGAAGAGCACTGTGAGGACTGAAATATCTATCTTACAGGTATCTATATCCAATATACAAAACACTATAAAATCCTCCCATGGACCTGAATCACAAGTTACATTTTGGAATAAACACTAAAAATTTTGCAAACAATCACTGACCATAATCTGACCCCAGATATTTGGGGAAAGGCTGTTTTAAAACAACTGCCTTGCCACTGTTCTGCATTTTAAAAAGGTATTAACAAAATTTCTGATAAGGCAGGATTAAAATGGAAAAATACACATACAAAAACATAAATTACTGAAAAACACTTCTGTTTTCCCTCCCTTTTCACAGAACAGCATGAGCACAGAATTTGATTCTGGATCAATTTGTGGATACATTGTTAAAACACATGAAACAAAATTATAATTATAAAAAACCACAGAAGGCAAAATTGTGTCAATTACCCAACCACTATTAATGTTACAGAGTATTAATTAATAACAACTTAACACTGTAGATAGTTAATTATAATATTTTGAGAACAAAGCTTGGTTCTGATGTTTTAAAAATGTAGCCCAACTTTAAAACGCATATGAAAAGCATCCAATAAACTTCTCATCACAGCTGAGTGGTATTCACAACGCCTCTTAACTTTCTGAACGTCTATTTTGTCCTTGACTGACTTTGGAGAGGAAGTCCTTAAATAGCAATTCCCATTGCAAATAGGAACATTCAACTCCTAAAGTTCGTAGCAGTCAACTATACAGTGGTTATGCTTTCAGGAAGAGGTCAGGAACAACTTTTAAGTGTCTGAATTACTCTAAAATCTTTTAAGACCTTCTGGACAACCGGGGTTTTGTTTGTATTTTGGTTCTCCAAAGAAAGAGGGGCTGAAATATCTCTTTGACATCAAGATTTTGTACCCTTTAAAAATCCAGTGTGTTTTCTGGAAAACTGTCATATCACAGATGACACAGAAAATGCTGGTCCTATGAAACAGAAGTCTCTAGTACAGCACATAATCCATGCAGTGAATCATATATTCTACCTTTCATAAGTTTCCTTACTTCAGCAAGAGACCACCCTCATACCTTTTTTTGTCCACAATGGTCCACTTCGCATGATTAGGACCTAAGTTAAAACATCACAAATTGCCTGAACTAGAAACCCAAAAAAAATATTGAAAACCAAACATGAGATGTGTTGTAAAACAGCGACACTACAGTATTACTGCTTGCATAGGTCACATTCTTTCCTCCTCAGTGTATTCAAACACCCAAAGGACCATTATGCTCAGAAAAGACATTCTGGAAGAACTGAAAGGTTCTGACATCAGAGAATTTAAACTAACTGTGAATCCCATTGAAGAGGTATGACTCATCTCTGAGTTTTAAATTAGATTATCAACCAAGTGAAGCAGCACAGTAAATCTACAATAAAAGATGAATGCCTACAGGAAAATAATTTTTGCCCCTAGTGGCAGATGTTTGAACTTTAAAGGATCTGAGACTAAGCGCTTTGTCTAAGCCTTCCTGACAGAAAACAATTGAAATTATTTCAGTTGGTCCAACTTTGCTCCATATGCCACATGGAAACAATATCTAAACCCTGTAAAAGAAAGTATATTGTCACTTTTAAACCAATTGAGGATCAAACAATTTACAGAAACCAAGACTTATTTTGCTGACAATTAAGCTCTATCACCAAGACTTGAGATTCAATGAAATTTGACAATTGTGAAGAAAGAGACTTTTGTCAGAGTAAGTGTGAAGCATTTGGAAGAATCAACAGAAAATCAGAAGACTGAATTAGAGCAAAGTATCGCAGCCTTTGAGGATAGTCACTAATTAAAATAACTGCCTGCCTTGCTTGGTTTCCTCTCTGAAATGCTTTGGTATTACAACAGAAGCCTATACTGCAAGTGACAAATTTGGTCAATGAAGCAAGTGGTATACCCATTACACTTCTTACACCAGCAGCACAATTTGTCTGTCTTGCTGGTCAAGCTTCAACATGTAGAATCACCATCCCTTTAAAGATTAAATGGATTAGGAATCACTGCTCTACACTGAATGTAAGGGATGTGAAGGGACTTTCAAGCCTGTTTCTTTCATGCTCAGAGCCACCATTTTTACTTTGTAGTAATTCAGGTACAACTCAAAGAAGATGGCAAACTGTATTCTATTCTAGTGATGGAGCTCACTAGCTGGGGCATTACTCTCGCACCTCCTCCTCGTGGAGTCAAAGAATGAACATATTGTTTTTTTTTCCAAAAACTAACATTAACTTGTTCTACTTCTGCCTGTTTAATTGAAAAATAGGTAAGATTTCTGTTCCAAACATCTCCATGCCTAAACATTTGGACATCCTGCATCTCAGAAAAAGTAGAAAGGACAGAAGCAGAGTTGGTAAATGAAGAAGTACTCACAGCACTACATTTTAAGATGGAAACAGACAAATTAAAAAATTTGGGATTTTGCATCTTACAAAATGTTTGTGTGTCTATTAAAAACACATCATAATATTGCTTTACTGTGTGGCTAAAATGTGACAACAATTAATTAAATCCTATTTTTCAACAGGAATGTTTCTATTTTTTAAGCCAACAAACACTTCTGGAAAGTGTCAGATTGGACATTTTTACTCTTGAACACTCAGCAGGTGAACAAAATCATCTGTATAAGCCCTCATAATCTTCGAGAAACACTTATTTTCCAACAATCACTTCTAAACACTGTTCCTTAAGCCTTTGGTAGTAGCTGAGCAACACTGGTTATTAAATTCAGGTGCAGCAGAGTTTATTTTTTCTTATCTCAATTAAAAAAAAAATATGTTGGGATTGTTTTTTTCCATTTTTTCCTATTGGGGATTTTCAGGGGTTTATATAGTGAATGGCTTTGAATTCAATATTAAACTATACTTGTAGCTTGATTATGAAATAAGATCATTGTCACTACATATTTAGAATACTAAAACTTGTCAGATTTATAAAAACCTCAAGGCACTTTTCCTCTCATTTTAGGTTTTATTTTGAAAGCGCTCCTTAGATAAGATTTCCTAATACTAGAACAAGTCTAGCGTAACTAGTTTTATGTTAAAAACAGTGAGGGGAGAAAAAAAATTCCCTCTATATTGTTAGCTCCATTAAAAAAAACAAAAACAAAAAAACCCCACAAACTGATGCTTCTAAAACTAAACCCATTTGTACTTATACTTTACAGTTCTGATGCTTTCTACAAGTATCTTTTGTTCTAAATTAGTGTCCATTTTTTTTTTTTTTCTTATTATTTTCTTTGAGTACAAGGGAACATTAGCTGACTAAAGGTAACCTCTACAAACTCTCACTTAAACCATTTTACGATTTTTTAGTCAGGACATACCAGAAATATTTTGGAAGGCTAACAGTAATTGTTTACTTTTGGCTGGTTGTTGAGACTGGGAGGAGGCAAAATTGCTCTTCTAAGAGGAGACTGCGGAATGAACAAAAGGAGAAAGGAAAGAAGCACTATAATAACATCAGGCAAAGTTATGGGTTTTTTCCACACATATGTGTGGAAATATACATATATACATGGGTTTTTTACAGACGCATGTGTATGTATGTATATAAAAAAAATAGAGTTCATTCCCTTCTCTTAAACCCAGTGGTAAATCTGGATTACTGGAAATACTGCAGTTTTAAAAATGCCCACCGTAAGCACACAGACAGCTATGTACCCTGAACACCCATACTGTAGTGGGTAGGAAAAGAGCTCTTCTCCAGCAAGATTTAGAGCAAAAGCCTAAAGTTGGTGCTCTCAAAAGTGGTCTGGAAAAGCTTGCTACTATTATGTACTTGGTAAACTTCTGCTAATGTTAATCTTTGTGAATGCTCTTCTTGGCCTGCTCATTCCTCATTATACATGCTCTTCAAAGTGGAATCCTAAATGGCTGGAAAAGAGAATAAATAATGGATTTGAAGAAGTTCTGTTATTTTATGCCAGAAAAGAGTAATATTTTACTCACTGAACTTCTAACCTCTGCTGCTGAAAGGATAATCCTACCATAACTATAAAGTACAAAGGGCATCTTTGTTAACAATAGCTTAACAAGTAAGTGCTATACAGTAAATCTGGTCTTAACAGGCATAGGAACCCCAGCACTTCAGTTTGGTTTTGGTTTCTCCTTCCCCTGACTCATTAGGTGACACATGGATTCACTCATGTCTACAAATCATAACAAAAATAGAAGGTTCTTCATTAAGAGGCTCAGCATCAAGGATAAATTAATCTATTTTAGCAAGAGGAAAGAGAAAGCAAACAAGTGACAGACTGCAATACTACTTCTAAAACTGTTCATTATCCCATGTAATGAGAAGATTGCTGCATAAAAACAATTCACAGTCTAAAGCAAATCTCTCTAAGTGAAGACAGACACCATCTTCTCTCTGAAGACCAGCATGACAGATCACAAACACTAAAAATGTGTACAAGAAGAAGAGATGAAGGAGATAGTATAAAGTTTATTTAAAGGTTTAAAATGTTCACAGCAAAAAGGAGAGACAGGTAAAACAGAAAACAAACCAAAACAAACACAACATTGAGCAAATGCCCCTGGCATCTAACCACTTACTGTACTTTGGGTACATCCTAGGAATTATGGAGCAAGAGTAGTGTTTCTGTACAAGAAGTTACTTACGACATCTTAAAAACAGATGTAGGAACTCTATCTGAAAATTTAGACTGAATTTAGACTGAACTGTATCTATTTGGAGTTGTGAACGCTCAAACTGATGAACACAAAATTATGCTGAGAAATGAATACATGCAGGCACAAAGGAACATGTATTCCCAACGAAGGAAAGCTTACCACAAAGCAGATTTTTTTCTTGCCTGAACGCAAATTAGCAATATTCTGCATTGCATCATTTGAATATTAAGCAGACAATAACTTCACTGAGAAAAAACAGGTCTACCACACACATAGAGAAATGTCATCACATCTGATTAAAAAAAAACTGAGGAAAGAGTTAGACCATCTATTTTTAATCCATTATACCTTGTAATTGCCAACAATAATGTCCTGTTAGAAATTTTCACTTTTTCAACTGTCTATGCATGTTCAGATTATTCTGCACTGTGTCGCAGCATTAACACAGGCTACTGAACATTTACGCTTGAAAAAGGGCACAACATACGCACAAAACAGTATGAAGGGGTTGGAAGAGAAGCATTCCCAGACATAGAAAGCAGAGGATAAACTCAGTTACACTGAGAATGAAAACTGACAAGGACAATTCCAGTGGACAGACAAAACATAAACTTTGTTTAAACTTCCTTTGAACTTATAAATATCTGAAAAGCTGCACAAGTAGCACATTATATAAGCTCAAGTTTAAAGAGTATTAGTAACCTCTATTATTTTTTTTTTTACTGGCAAATAAGAGAAAGAGAGGAAGCTACAACTAAAATTCAAGCAGGTAAGCAGTCATCTGTGAATCTTCTACAGCCACGACAAGTTCAACATGAAAACAAACCCAACTCTTCAGTATACATTGCACCTCCACTCTGACCCAAACAATTGAGAATGAAGATTTTTTTATATCTTTCTCACATACACCAGTCAGATTGCTTTGTGTGCTGGCTCCGTGAATACAATTTCTTACCCAGTAACAGCTAAAGCAGCCTCAACTTTTCCAGACTTTTCAGAAATCTCCTCACTCTACAACCTCCCATTGGCAAACACCACTACTAAATATTCTGCTTAAGCCAAAATCAAAAGCTATGGCAACAAAATATGCAAATTACAATCACCTAGGAAAATGTTCAACAAGAACCCAAATTTTAATGATCGTTAAAACAAATCTCCATGAACCTGCTGTTTCCAGTTTCAGTTACCTACCTCAAAGTTGGTATTGCTTCAAGCAATAATTTATGCCCGTTACAAACTACTACTCTAATTACAAGACTATTGTCCAGTAACTAATTAAAAAAACGTTCTTCATATGCTTGATGCTATTTTAGAACACTTGGCAAAGCTTGTTTAAGACTGGTAGCTGTCAACATATACAGCCTGTCAACGCTATATTTGGAGAAGGCAGCATTATCTTCCATAAAATGATACCGGAAACCAAAACCTGAAGAGGTCCTGCATATGTGTTCATTTGAATATGTAACAAAGCATCTCTGACAAAGTACCTACTGATTCTGACCGGTAAGAAAAATACTTGGGGAACACAGGGTGGAAGCACGCAAGTGATGCAGTCTTGCATGATTCGGAAATAGTTCAGTAATGAACCACATATCAAGTTTGTATTTTTTAACCTGAACAGCACACTAAAGCCCAGCTTGATTCAATACCTCCACTTACATAACTGTTGATGTCTAATTTTTAGGTTTTATTCTGGTCTGTCAGAACAGGCAGATTCACATAAAAAACCTATTATTTTCTACACTAAAATTCTAATTTTCTACACTAAAATTCTAATTTTGGATCGAGAAGTGTCCTCTGTTTCCAAATACTCTCCAAGATCACCACAGGCAGAAACTGATCTTCACTTGTTGCGCAATCTGCAAGACGCTGGCAATCTAAACAAAAAAACCACCCCAAACAAAAAAAAAAACCCCAAAACCCACAAAGAAACACCTAACATCTCCCTAAAAAAGAAAAAATATATATATATATTTAAAAGCTCCACAAGTATATTAATCCCTCCAGAGGCTGCAGTGCAGATTACCTGCGATCATCTGGGAGAAACATTTCTGTGCCATATAAAGCAAATTAATGCTAATGCAATGAGTTTGCAGTGTGATAGCATACTTTCTATTTGAATTTACATTCAGAAAACCAACAAACAAAAAACAACAAAATCTAATAAACTATCCTGCTTTTAACACAAACACCACAGCAGTCTGTGTTTGTATGTTCGCAAAAGGTACCAATGAAAGGTTATGGTACAGTAAAGAACCTAGAAAAGCCAAGGACCTGACTTGGAAGGGATGAGGGAGATGCATGTTTAAGGACTACATCAAATCAGAGAGGAAGGAGATCTGAACTGCCTTCCTCAGGTTAAGTACATGTGCTCTGATCACCTGACTATTCATTAGCTCTGCCATGCTTTTTCTTGAACTAATTTTTTTTTTGTAAATGCTTCTGCCTTGTTCCAAGGTGGAATGAAAGCAGAGTTTTGACAACTTTTTCCTCATTCTTAAAAAAAAAAAATGCTTGTTTCCCACTCAGAACAGGCATCAACAAAGAGCAAGAAAGGAAGTCCTATCCATGTGACACCTCCAGTCTCCACGATCCACAACAGTCACAGCAGCATCCAACAATTTTTAAGCTGATTAAAAGTAGGAAAGAAAAATATAAAGAATAGTTACTACCAAATTGGAAAAAAAAAGTCCTCCATCCTTCAGATTATCTCTAAAAGCTTATTTGCAGCTGCATCACCTCAGCTAGCCCCTTTTTATAAGCCCTTTGCAGTTTTCCCATCAATACTACTGCAGTCCCTCTCCCTTGTTTCAAGTGTCTCTAAACAATATATCCTTTCTTCTTGCCACAAATCTCATCATAAGAGCCTGCCTCCTATGCAATATTAAAACATAACTCCATTTTCACTTTCTTGCTACACTTGCAGAAAAGATATATGTCTGAACAACTCCTGCGCAGTCTTCTAAATCCAATGCTTTTAATTGGGTTTCTCTGTCTTGGTCAACTCCTTTGTGCCCCCTTTTGCTTGGCTGAGGTGGAACAAGAGCAGCTCTCTGTAGTTGCTTCAGCAAATATAAAAACCGAGACTTTGCAATATCTGAGCAGGTCAGCATATGGTCAGAAATGAGTTTCGCAGCAGGCCATTTTCCCCACCAGGGGATCTTAATGTGAAGAAGATAGAAAATCTCTGTGAAGGGAACGTGAAATCTTGTGCCAGGAACGCAGGAGACTGCACTTAGAAGTGTCTGTCAGTACAAGCGAAGTAAAAACGTAGTGGGCTTGTCTCATCAGTTTTCAGCCAACTTTCATTCAATTATTATTCCAGAGAAAAATAGGATAGAGTTGAACTGAGTTATGCTAACATAGCTCCAGAGTACTATTTGCTAACTTTAAAGACTACTCCTATGGCAATCAACTTTATAAGGTTCCTGACAGAATCATAATGCTGATAAAACACATGGAAGTGTAAAAGTATTTAAGCTCTTAACAAAAGCCATGATAATACTAACTGTAAATGAGCAACTCCCACAAAATATCATTTAATAATTACACCCTGATAAGGTTTAAAGTACATACTGCTATTGTTATATGAAAAAACATTAAAGTTTTGTTGTTGGGGTTTTTTTTTTAAACACACGTAGCAACCTAACAGGTTTTAATTACCACACATACTTCAGTGACGAGCTGTTCCACTCAAACACCCAAACATAATATTTACAGCACTGTGTGGTTGTTAAGGATCTTGATGATTGATGGATCCTATTGTGTTGCCATCTTAATAACAACAAATGCAAGTGATTACCAACACGGAAGACAAAGACAGAATCTGTGTTTTTATTTTACAACAAAAGGCTGTCCTATTGGGACTTCTTTTCAACATAAACTAACAAACCTGCGCACATGTGAACGTGCTTTAGAGCTTGGCACAGAGAGTCAAAACCAAAACCTCTGCTGCTTTAAAGACAACCTACTTTATTGTTAGCTGAAGAGAACATGAAAACTGTCAGAAGACCTGGTATCATTTTTCACCATCTCACAGAATTAGTCTTGACCACAAGGAAATATCTGAAAACTGCATCAGAAAGATAGCATAGATCTTGTTTCTCCCCAAAAAAACCCAATCGAAAAAACAACAACCAGCAAGCAATTGAGTCATTGAGTCAAATAAGAATACAATACATTTTCTGGCATCGGTAGTGAATATTTATATCAGTGATGAATGAGACTACAAATGAAATATTTTAACATAAAGCTTTGCCTTGTTAACTGTATGATATGCCAAAACACCACCTACTGTAAATCACAGGGTTTAAGACCAGTATTTCTTGTTTAAACATGCTACTTGTTCAGCAGAATCACTTGTGTGAACAAGCATACACTAATGTACACTAACTAGAGCAGTTTCACTGTCCAACTGATAGAGTATAATTTAACAACCTCATTATCAGCATTGCAATTTTCAGACTGATGAAATACCATATTTGTTGCAAATATTATACCATTTAAACACTTCAACATTTGACACTTCTGTCAGATAAAAGGCAAGACAGGCACTTGTGCATTGATGAACACACCTCTAATCCTATCAAGAAACTTAGTCAAATTATAGGTGTTTCAACACTCAATTTACAAACTACATAATTAAAATCTTTATGCCTTAAAGAAAAAAATCAAACTCTGCCATGTAACAACAGCTTTCTTGCTTTCACATTTTTTATCTTTTAATATTTGGAATTTGCTTTTGTGTACTGCTATTAGCTATCAGTTCAGAATGTCATTGTCATTGCTGGCTGACAACACAAGAGACTATTTCTCTTTACAACCTGGTAAAATCTCAAACTCTAGCTAAGCACCCAAAAGGGATCAGTGTTTACTTAATGCTTCCACAAAGCAGTTGTGTGGAAAAAAAAAAAAAAATCTGCTGATTTAACAGGTCAAGGGCAATCATCACACCATTCAGTGTTTCCTTTTTCTAAGGCAGCCAAAAACGTTGTAAAGTCTGCCAAAATATTTCTTTCCTTTCAATGAACTAAGAACGATGAGTTTGGAGACATACAATTAAAAAAATAAATAAAGGCACTGATTACAATATGTATTTCTGTAGTGGTTCTGGTTCAAGATGAATTTTAGATCTCCGAAGGAGAAAGAGAATCCTATGTTATCTGAACAAATTCATGCATATCATTCATTCTTTCATTTTTACAGCAGCCATCAGCACAGCAGCAGCAAGTTTCAGTTTCCTAAACTCAATGCAATTCAAAATTACACACAATCTCCCCTAAAACTGCCATTACTGGCACTGATGCAGTTCCACACTACCATCTCTTCTCTAAAGAAATCTCTGTCCCCAAATCCCAGAGAAGAACAATTCATTTACAAGCTAAGCAAGTAATTTTGAGTCAAATCCTGAGGCCTGTCAAAACTAGGGCCTCCTAAAATATCAATAAGAAACTAATTTCAAGAAAGGGAAGTCCCAATTCAAGTGATTGCTGCCGAAGTCTTGGACCCTTTTACTTAGCTTTCTATCGCGTTTGCTTTAAATCTTACAAACATCCTGGAAAAGAAATTTAAAAGAATAATGGCTGAAGAAGGTCTCCTTGATGGGGCCAAAGCATCACCCTACAGCTTTTGGCCACTAATTACAGAGTCGACAAAGTTTCTGATCTCAGCATTACATGAAACTGAGAAGTTTATTACCATGTAAAAGACAAAGACAAAATATTATACTTGCAAATAATAAGGACAACAGAACAGAACCACATTACAATTGCGCTGTGAAGAGGATGAAAATTCACTTCTTAAATATTATTGCTAAAAACATAACAGATGAATTTTGTTATGCTTCTAACTAGCTGTTGTTAATTTTGGAATAAAACAGATCATGCTGCCCTCTTGTGCCAGACAAACACAGAAATCAATCTCCTTATTCCTGCAAGCAACACATGAAGAGGAATATATAAAGCATTCACTATCAAGTAGAAAACGTCCACATTTTCCTCCTTACAGATACCTCGACATACATGCAACTGCCATGCTGTGATATGGAAAGAAGAGCAAGGAAAATTCTATACTACATAAAACAAAGCTCTATCAACAATTGTGGTGAAGTCAGATGTAATAAAGCTCAAAATAAAACCATTTAATCTCAAACTTCCCATCAAGCTTTCACTATGGTTATTTAAGTGTCACTGTACAGATATCTAATGATAAATTTGAATTTCAGTCATAAATACCCAATCACTCTTTCTGAATTCTGGATAACACAAACTTCAGTCACTTAAGCTTATCAGTTCATTCGGGTTGGTTAAGTGCATAAAAAAAAAAAAAGCAAACGCAAAACAATTTATTAAGGAAGTTCTTCCAATGCAAAACATAAAGCAGTAACATCTAACTATTTTTAGGCACATGCCAAATCATAGAAAGGGGAAATCTGTACACCGACAAATATTTTTGGGTGGGAAGGGAAAAAAAAGAGTGGTCCTCATACTCCTTTTCTGTCTGCTATTTAATTCAGGTTCCAAAAAAACACTCGTTACTATTCCTTGTACGATCTTCCCCGCCCACCATACTATTGCTAATGCAGTCTGTAAGGAAAGATCTTGGGCTTATGCCTGAACTGATTCATGAAGCATAATTTCTGATTGGATCTACACTGTTGGGAGCTGACAGACATGCCATGATTCATCACGCATTTCCATTTCCTAAAGTCGACTCCCTGATGCTGCTCATTAGACTGTTTCCCCAATAAGAACTATCAAGAGCTTGGGATGTCTATGTACTTAAGCTTCCTTCCTCGACTTTGGAACATGGATCACCATGTGTTCAAAATACAGTCCACAGTAATTTTTAATTGCTGACAACTTACAGATAAATAAACCAGCAAAATTCAGTTCCGCAATTGCTTCGGCTAATGTCTTTGACAACTCACACAAATACCGAGAACATGCTGGATACTTTAAGTGACAGATCTGACACTGCAATATCAGCTTTGCTAATATGGGATATGGTAACTAATAGTGTAGCTGGGCTATTACTATCACAATCCTAGAACAAGAAGCCTCTAACAATTTTGATTTAATTTTAGTAAGTATTTCATAGTAAGGCATATTTAAAATAGACTCCTATTTAAGCAACCCTTACTCTGGTCCAAAAAAATAGCTTCTAAAGTTCCAAAAGATAAATTCACAGTAAAAAAAGGCATGTAAATCAGACCATGAAATAAGATGTTAAAACCAGAATTTCAGAACTATTACATGCTGCAGTTCTGAACAAAAGCATCATCTCACATGTCATCTTTCCCATTTTTAACTTTTTCAGTAATAATAATCTCAACAGCAGTACTTCTGCATGCTACCATGACCAACAGAAAGATGAGGGCAAAGAAATACTTCTTAGTAGAAGGTTAACTTGGGTGTGCATGTATCTGCTGATAAACAGAAACACACATATCCAAGTCGTGACAGTGCTTGAATAATCAAGTGATAGGCCGGTATTATGAATGTCACTTTCACAAAGCAATGCTAATTTAAGATTCACAGTAGGTTACAAAGTAAACATTTATTACTCTGCATTGTCTCTGGTGTTTACTCTGTAGTTCATAGTTTGCTGTGAACCAAATACAGCTAATGTGTATGCTGTGCACACCCCTCCCAAAAAAACCTCAACCAACAAAAAAAAAAAAAAAAGAGAAGAAAAGAGAAGAGAAGAGAAGAGAAGAGAAGAGAAGAGGAAAATCCCTGCCCATGTGACAACAAACCCCATCAGTACTATGATTTTTTCTCATGTATGTGCTCTCATTAGCTCTCCACAAACCTCTCTCCTGAGCTAAAGGTTTCACTTCTAGTCCTGCCCAGTGGCCTCACATTCACGCTACCAGAGACTCACAGTATAAGAATACCATATAACACAGCCTTAAACTTCGGCAGTTGTAGATTTTTTTAAAAGATAAAATTATATGTTTCATTCATTGTATTATGATCATGAAGCTTTTTTACACAAGTATTTTTTCCTGCATATACTATTAATTTATCTGAAACAATAAAGCTGTAACTATACAACCTTATACTCACTAAACGGCCTCTGGAACTATGAGAACAAGCCTATGTTCTGCTTCTTCAAGGTAGCGAATGCCATCAGGTTTCTGTTTCTCATGTAAGACTGGCTAGTAAATCAGTACCACTCCACTTCCCCACTCTTCACTCTGCCACAGCTTCTCTTTCATTTCTTTTGAAGAACATTGAGGAACTGGATTACATTTTTAAATTGCATGCTTTACGCTTTCGTGCATTCTGTGAGGACAGTAAGCTACATATTTTCTCAAAACTCTGAATTACCACATGTGCTTAAAATTACTTTTTCAAAGACTAAATAGTTCTTGGGGTCAAGTTTTCAAAGAAAAGCACCCTCACGAGATGTATGCACATACATTCAGCATATAGCAGACACTCCTGTGTTCTGAATCAGAACAGCAATGCAGGTCAATGCAGGACACCCACAGTAATTAATTTTTCTGTAGACTGCACTTCAAGAGAGTAAGATCAATTGTTAGTAAGAAGTCAACATTCTGACTTTTAAATATAAAAAGACCAAATTGTTACAGATTTTAAGTAGAAGCAGAAAAAACAAAACCAAAAACACAAATGCACAAAAATGCTGTAAAACTGTAATTGTTGGGGGAGAAAAAAAAAAAGGTAGTATAATCAGCAAGGTACATGAAAAATTAAGGAGATTTTTGCTATTAAAAACTTACCTATAGGATTTCTGTCAAAAAACAGAACAGGAGCTTTCAAAATGGACTGAAACATTTTGTTGTGCAAATTCTGACCAGAATTAACAAGAACTTGAAACACCAAAAGACTTCTTATTATGCCAAACAGTATTGTAGCCACAGTCAAACCTGAAATGAAAAAAACATGGAGAAAATATGCCATTGAACTACAAAAGCGTTTGGGTGTTTTTAATCGTTAAATTTTGTGTATAGCAGTAATATAAATTTAAGGCTAAGAACTCAGACTGAGCACAGAACATAGGCATTTTATATTTGCCACTAGCTTCAGTTACTATTGTATCATTGATTTAAACAATTTTTCTTTTTCTGTTTGAAAGAATTGGCACTTTACAGAAATGTAGGAAATGTCTGTTAACCCATGAAATAAATCTGTATTAAAACCTTCTGCATAACAGCTCTGCTAAGAAATTCATTTCACAGTGCCGTGTATAATTGTGGCTTGCAGAGGTCACTGTGAAGATTCAACATTTGCCAGCAGGTATTAACCAAGTAATATATACATGGCTATTTAGAGACAACCTTGAGTTATTTTCAATCAGTCCAAACCACTCATGCCATTCCTCCCCTTGTAAACCACATCAAATCATTGAAATTATGTGTATTTCTTTAACACAGCATAAGATGCATCCCTTATGCCACATGAAATCGAGCCCTTCTACGGAATTGGTCTGCAGACTGTTTGTCTTTCTTCTGGGCACATCTCCACTTACAAGGCACGGGTGCTACAGGGCAAAAGACGGAAACAAAGAATGATGAGATTGCTGCTGCTGTATTTGCTGTGGGTAATCTCCAATATGGTTGCCCAAATTCCCTGTCAATGAAAGTGAACAGTCACATTTGGTAGTGCTTCCAGGCTCTAGGTGATCTGCTTCAGAAACTAAGTATAGCCACCACAAGCTCAGATGCTCAGGCCTTGAGAACACCCTTAAATTAGACCTTAGTTACCAATCTAAAGCACTGTTTATTTTAAGGACACAATTCAGGTAGAGCAATAGCAACAGTGGGAAAGAGTGAGGGTTTAAGTGATATGATGCAGTTAAGTCAATCAGCTATTCCATCCTGCTTACTGCTGGATCCTCCCAGGGTGCAAGAACATGTATCACCGTTACATTTGCCTGCTTTCATTTTATTGCCCACATTCTGTGCAGTCCTATTTTAAGAAAAAGATCAAGGCTAGGATAAGAGCTTGTTTGCCTTGTCCTGAATGATTTATTACAGGCAAGGTAAAAGGAAAACACTACTCTAAGAAGTAACTGCACATACTCAAAGAGGAAAGCTGGGTCATGCGAAGAGGGAGCAGAGGAGGTACTAAGCAAGGGCTGCAGCAAAGCCCATGCCTAACCGCAGTCTCTGGGACTGGGAAGAGAAGGAGCACATTCCTGGAAACCCCACACTTCTGTACAACTTCACTCAGGCTTGCAAGCCACTGAAAACTGCTGGCATGATCATCACCACCTGGAAAAAACTTGGAAGAAGGATGGGGAACATTACTGTCAAGTCCTTTGTTTGGTCTGTGTGTCATGCTTTCCCCCTTTACAAGCTTACTATATTACTACAAGAGAGACAAGGTCTCTATGAATAGAATGGTGCGGAACTGGTACCTTAACTCTGGACAACAGAGTCTCCCATTAACAGAAATTTTACTCCTCTAGATCTTTTGTCTTACAAAAACAACAAGGACTAAGAAGGAACTACCATGGTGGGCTTGTTTTTTTTTTCCTTTTCCCAAACACTGAGAATCAGAAATAAAAATGTTAAATTATTTTACAATATTTCAGAGGTTATATAAAAAGGTTAGATTATTATGTACTGCATACAAAATTTACTGTATTTTCATAAATTTTTCAACTTCACTCACAATTTTAGTTAGGTAAGTCAATGAAGTCTGTTCAACTATTGCAAATATCTCACCAAGCCATCTGAACATTTCAATATGAAGGTAACTTCTGCTGTTCTGCTATCTACAAAGAAAATTGCCTTAAAGGATAAAATATTCCACAATGTGGCTTAGGTTATATGGTCAGAGAAAGACAAGTTTGCCACACTTAATCATACTGTGCAGTCCACTGGAATGGCTCATGGAATAAGACATTACACAGAGAAAATAAGAGTCAAGTTTATCTGGCTCATAAGTTGTTGCTTTCCAGGCCAAGCATAATCTTTTCTGTCAAGCACTTAGATCATGTGCATTTCCTCCTACAAAAGACTGAAATAAAAAAAATCCTCCTCCTATCCCCTCACACAGAAGAGATGTTTCTGAATATATTCAGTGCTTATTCTTATGGTATTCCACCTGTTTTCTCATACCAATTATTTACACATCCATCAAGATATTACTATGCCATACAAAACACTAGAAGCACTAAATAGCAGAGTCTGAGGGCATACTTCTACACATGATTCTTCTATGCCAATTTTTACTACTTTTCATAGCAGTATTTCAATATTTGGATGCCTGAACACAAAGACCAACGCACTTTACTGGATATTCAGAAGCACAAGGCTACCTACTGAAAAGTACTGAAATGCACTTCTTTGTTTTGCACATCCATCTAGGATGTTTTTTAAACACTAGTCCTTTCGCTATGGAACTCCAGAAGGAATGTGGCCATGCAAAGTTTAAGAACAGCACAGAACGAATATCCATTTATAATCCCTCTTGCCTACCCATATAATGACCTACTAGCATAAACAACAGCCATAACCTTACAGTAACTGACTTTCTGAATGCTCAATTCCTATTTTACTTTCCAAAATCCAGGTAAAGTAAACTAAGAGTCAACCTATTTCTTGTGTTAGATTTTTTAATCCAAATTAATTTGCTCAGGAGCCAAGACTCAAGCTTCTAATCCATTAAGACGTTGCCCCATTACTGCTAGAAGTCACATTTCTCCATGCAGTCACCTCTCAAACTCTTTATTATGACAGGTCAGATAATAAGTAGTTCTTTAGACACACAGATGTGCACATGTAATTACCTGCGTAAATTCCTAAGTAAAAGTTAAGGTCTAGGTGTTCAGTCTCATTCACTCCACTATTTCCATTTGTTGTGACATTCAGCTTTTCTTGGTGATTTGCCCTGTGGAAACACAAACAAAAGATAAACATCATCAAATAACATTTTTCCAGTGTTCATGAGTGTATTTAACAACTTCTACACTCAAATCTGTTGAAAACTGTAGTTTAAAAAAAAATCCCATGTTGTCATGCATCACAAGTAGAAGCAATCACAGGACACAGTTCAGCATAAATGTATTTGTTTTTCCCCATGCAAAGTAAGTGGAAATTAGAAAAATATCAAGCATATTCTCAAGTGTCCTAGAACAGATTCCCATCACTTATAAAACACTGATTTCTCTTAGACAAAATGCACTTGACTGAAAAGGCAGAAATAATTGAGGAGTTATTACCATCGACTTACCAGTAAGAAAGCCACCAGTCCTGGAGCACATATGCCACCTTGAGTAAAAGGGGTAAACACAAAAATCATCTTACAAATTGAAGAAAACATTAGAAAATTAAATTTCCTTGCTACTCTTTCATGTTCTCTGGGAAAACATCACATATTCAGGAAAGTATGCCACCCAGTCTTTCAAGACCAGCAGCAATTTGCAAAACACATTAGAAGGTGCATTAGAACCCTCTACAAAGAAAGAGGTTACCTTATATTACCTTACATGATAGCAAACTAAGGGAAAGCAGTACACTTAAGCAAACAAAATATAGAGGTTCTTCGTAATGTATGTTAATTGCACATTAAAGAACTCAATTTTTAAGTTCCTAAATTTGCTACTTGGGATATTCCAAATGCTTTTTGATTAACAAACTTTCTGACATTACCAGTCCAGAAATTTGTGTTTATGAAAGACAATCACCAGAAACAGGGCTGAAGGAGGATGAGAGGGAGGGAAAAACTCCTACTGCCACCTTCCTTCTGCACGGAGAGGTGACTACAAACTTGTAACAGGTTTATTTATCTCAAAACACTCCTCTGTTCACGTGAATTTAAAGTTCTGGATGGTTTGCTATAGAGATTTGATCTCGCTCAGCTACCTTTCCAACAGACTCAATTCAAGGACAAGCAAAAAGGAAGTAACATCTAAATATATAGATTATTTTTTACAGCCAAGACAAATCATTCCCATGATTTAAGCTTTCTCAACAGGAAATAGAGAACAAGGCAATAAGCTACCTTCACGCAGCTTCCTCAGCTCACCATTTCTTTCAGCAAGTTTCAAAACAATTTTTCTTGTTTACAAATTCTTTTACATACCTCTAACAGTCTGCATTACACACAACATTTGCCTATTCTGTTCCTCACTTTCTTACTCTGCTGAACAGTGTGAACAGTGACCCTCCTTCTCACAGATGACACATTACCAGCAGACAAGCTTTTAAAAATACTTTTATCAGACTCTGTGCTCCCATATCCAATAAAGTTCTTTACTCTTCCCAACCAGAAAAAAATAATGACTGTCCACGTTTGTTAACTACTACTTTATGTATCTTGTGATTTTTTTCTCTATCTCAAAAAATCAGACTGGCTTACAATTCTGGTTTCTGTGCCATGGTGCTAGTAAAATAATTATCTCATTGAAGTATTACACCTGTTGAAGGACAGACCAGGGCAAAAGCTCTCAATGTTGTACCGAACCTCCATGCTCATATACAAAATTTGACCTAGCGTACTTCCAAATTATTAAAGAATGTTATGCTTTGAAGCATTTTAGATGAACTATCACAGTAACAAGCATATGCTATGTTAAAAAGGAAAAAAAAGGAGAAAAAAAATTTATAAGCAAATCTAAAATACATTCAATATTATTTATGGCTCCCCAGTACTTACCTGTGCCAAAATATTGAGTAGTATAAGTATGAAAATCACAAAATAGTTTGCTCCGGCAGTGAAGTATTTTCTGTAAATCTTGAAGCTTATTTTCCCCTCAGAACGACTCTCCTCTGGCACTGCAGCCAGCACGTTTTCAGTCTGGGAAAAAAAAAAAAAAAAAAACNATCAGTTTTACAGTTATACATTCAGACTAAGCCACTTGAAAATTGTTTCACAATTAGCAAACAATTAAGCAAGGAGATAATACGTGTAGCCACATTAAATGTTGAAACCACAGCTTTGAGGAAAAAAAAAAATTACTATCAGTGCAATTAATGCTGAAAAATTTATGCTGCAAAATGACACCACGAGAATTTTATTTTGCATTGCATCACAGAATGTAAAACTACTCTGTTTGCAGCCAGAAATACTCTAACTGAATGCTAAACCAAGCTTTTCTTTTCTTATACACTACTTTCAGTCATAACAGCTTTGCAAAGTAAGTCCTTGACTTGGGAAATATTCTGTTTTCAGAATCAGAAAGGTCAGAAAAAACTTTAAGATGAAACTCAATGTGGCCCTTGGCAATCTGATCTAGTTGGAGGTGTCCCTGTTCACCGCAGGAGTTTCAGACAGTATGACCTTTGAGGGTCAATCTGTGAATCTGTCAAAGATCCTCAATTACAACCATAACTCAACTACCATGACCACTAAACTATATACCAAAGTGCCACATCTACACACTACCTGAACACCTTCAGGGATGCTGACTCCACCACCTCCCTGGGCAGCCTGTTCCAGTACCTCACTACTCTTTCAGTAAAGTTTTTCCTAAGATCTAAGAATGCAGGTGTATGTTACCTTTCATTTTTATAAATGTATTTAAAGTAAATAGTATTCTGCAAGTTCACATCAAAATCTATCAACATATGCCCAGAGTAACAAATTAGCCATAAACTCTAATCACCTCCTTGTAAGTACCAACAACACATTTGTTAAGTAAAACAACAAATGAGAAATGGTATTAAGCAAACAATGGATGAGGGACACTGAAAGACGGAAAGGAGAAAAATGAAGCAGCCATAAAAAAGACGAAAGAGCTAATCAAATAAACTAAGCTGTGGTTTTGGTTGGTTGGTTTCTGACAACATACATGATAGTAAAAAAATAGTGCCGTATCAGTGGATATGGAGCACTTGATTTTGTTGTCAGCAGATGTAGCTGTACAAGAGCAGTGGAATCAACAGATCTGACTCAGATGTAAAGGAAGAAATTCCACCTACCCATCCATAAAAGAAGAGAAGCCTATATTGGTATTTTATTTCTCCAGTCACTGCCACCCATCACCCCCAACAGACAGCAACAACGCTGCTAAAACATTTGGTACACCTTTGTGGACTTAATAGCAGAGTCATCATTGCAACATTGGTAATACCACTAAAGCTTACTGCTTTTGGACAAAAGAACCACTCCCCCCCCCAAAAAAAAAAAAAAGAAACAATA
>VWZI01022986.1:347142-365518 GCA_013396835.1 Psilopogon haemacephalus
AAAGAAGGCGGAAAAAAAAAAGGGGGCAACTAAGCTGAACAATATCCACTTCAGATTCTCATTAAATAATCCCATTTTCTCCATCTTGTCCATTGTTTTATGCCTTGCGGTTTGGACCCCTGGGGGGGCAGCTTGTATGAAGTGGCATCTTGGACATTCCTTAGAGCACCATGTTGTAAGAAATATTTCTTGCCCAAGTGCTCTCCCTCTTCCTCACATTTCTAGCACTATTCAGGAAGCATTGAAGAACATGCCCTGCCTTGTTTTTCAAAGCAAGCTACTGAACATAATGCCATCCCCACTAGTCTCAGTACCTTTTGTAACTGCCACAAAGGTCTCAGAAGACAACTTCTCTTTGTAAAATCGCCCTCCCTGAAGACTTCTGAACTGAGAGGCATTGCTCAGTTCTCCTTTGCTACTACTGCCCCACCCAGTTCATTTTCTCCACCAAATGCTTTCCTTGTACTTCCATCTGTTTCACTCAAACTGACCCAGAGCTGGGGAGGAAGAGTAAACAAAAGCAAAAAAGAAGAACCTCCAGCTAGTGAGATGGGTTTTCAATTCTCTGAGGTAGCCTCCTTACTCTTCCCTCATCCCCACACATTTATCAGCAAAACACACACTCATCACAGACCAGTGGTTTCTAGCTCCTTTCTGTTTTTTTTCACATATGAAACCCCAGACATCAGATTTTGCAGTAGTGTTGAGATATTCCCATGTCACAGCTCACATAAAATGTAGAGTAAGCTGCAGAGGCAAGCCAACCTCCTTTGCAAGACACTATTATATTTTCCTGTTTTCCCTCGTTATGAAAAGATCCCAACACTTAGGGAAAGCCAAGCTAACAGCTCTGGTAGGTGCACTTTCAGAACTCAGGCACTGATACAGTCTAGAGCTACAGAGCAATCTCATGCAGAAACAGAAAAGCATCAGCTAAAGCCTAGATAGCTTCAATAGGCATTAAAGTAACTTGAAAGAGCAAATGAACTCCAGAAGTAATGAATTCCATCTATCAGTCACGGCAGGCAAAATTGATCCCTTACAGAATAATGAACACAAAGCCTATGCATTATAAAACTCTTACTCCATAGTGGTTAACAAAAACAAATACTAGCCATTTGAAGAAATCAATAAACCAAAACGTTGACAGAGTTTCAGAGAAACCTTCAGATTTGAAACTGTAAACATCAGCAGGATGCGCAATTTTCAAATTCAGATACAAAAAGCTTTCCCCTGCACAGGGAGAGAGAACCCACACATTGTACTGATTAGTGTAAATTCGACAACCATTTTCACAAGAAATTGTCTTATGACTGTTTAGGGGTAGAGAGGAGGGAACAACAGCAAAACCAAATTATTTCATGTATTGGGAGCATGGAATTCAAAGGATGCAAGTATGCTCTAGAAAAACACTTGCATTTAAGGCTTCAAATCAAAGCCTACTGAGTTCAGTCAATGGAGCTTTTTCCTTCTAGCAAATTCTAGATTACAGCTTTTGATACAGAGAGCTGCAGGCTAAAAAGAAACAAGGAAGAATCACTGGCTGGGAATGACTGGATTATTCTCATACTCACTATGTGCTGCAGATTAGGCAATCTGAAAGAGGAGAGAGACTGAGAAGAAAATTATTGAGAAGGGAATCTGACTTTAATTAACATGCTCTTACTTCCTCAAGAATGGTGGAGGGAAGGTCCAATCCCTCACTCCGATGGCAAGCTTATACAGTCTGTTTTCTTCTACTTCTGCTCTCCACAACCTACTCTACAGCCCCCATTTCACCCACCTGAGAGAAACTTCAACCATCCAATAACCAAAAAGAAAAATCACTCACAAATCTATGAGAGTTCTGCCCTCATCCTTAGCCACTTGATTCGAGTGCTTATTACTACACAAAAAAAACCTGCAAACTAAGAAGTGATTTAAATTCCACTACATATTATTCTTCACTCAGGACTAACACTTGTAAAATTCAAGATTCATAAACCCCAATACTCACGTATGAAATCTGTTATTTTTCTCATCAAGAAAATGGCATGTATTCCATTAAGAATAATTCTAAAATAATAACTCTAAAATTAAAAGGCTTTTTAAAAATAAAGAAGAAAATGAAAAACAAAAAAGAAAAAACAGTATGGTTTTCTGATGTAAAATGGAGAAAAAATAAAGTGAATGCACTGAATTTGGTGAAGAGATCCATCTCCCCAAAAATGCTTTCTTGAGCTTTTCTATAACGAATTAGAAGATAAAAAATTGTGTTCTAAATTAAAACAAAGCAGAAACCTACTTTTCAAACAAATGTCTTCCAACTTCAGCATCTACTGCACTCAGTGGATCATCCAGAAGATAGATGTCAGCATCTTGATACACAGCTCTAAAAGGTTTAAAGAAAAGACAGCATCATAAAGTTTAGGATTTGTTTACTTTAGTCTTGGAAGTCTGACAATTTGTTAAGTTCTAGTAAGAGCAAAAACTACTAGCCTGGCCAGATTTACACGGGCCTTCTGCCCCCCACTCAGCGTAGCTCCACGGTCTCCTATTACTGTTAGGTCGCCATCTGCTAATAATTCTAAGTCCTGTTAATGAAAAAAAAACAAAAAAAAAACCAGATAGCAAGATTTTTTAATTTTTTTTTTAATTAGTCATTTTAACTTCAAATATCAACAAAGTTGCTTCGATACAACATTATCTTACTTGGAAAGTATTATCTCAAAATACAAGGATTCATATGAAAAATAAAATACCTGCATTTATTTTATGATATAATTTTTTTTCCCTGGAAATACAAAGAAAGCCAAAAAAAAAAAAAAAAAGTGAGATCTTAAAATTCACATTTTTTACAGCTTTGCCAGAGAAAAGTGCTCTGCTGTTCTTAGTGTTGTAAAAAATATTTCCTGGCAATTCAGAAAATAAAAAGTAGGAAGTATAATAGGAAATCAATTAATTTTTTACTAGAACAAAATGTGCTGTCACAATAAATAAAACTGAACTATTAGCAGTAAATTATCTTCCACTTGCCAATGACCCTAAGAATTGTATAACTTTTATTCTTAGTCTAATGTATGCAAGACAAATAACCACAACATTCAGCACATGAATTGGGTTAATTTATGGGTCTCGGGACTATAAGAATAAAATTGCACAGTGTTTCGTGTCAAATGATTGTACTTCCTATTTAGGAAACTCAGAAGTTTTATATCAAGATATAAAACACACTCTCAAAGTTCATTCACAGCTTTCGTAAGATGCATAAATTTGAAAAAAAACTATGCAAGCAAGTCTAACATAAAATATGAAGTGGGGTTTTTGTTTTTTCATTGCAGTTTGCCATTTAAAAAAGTCACTAAAACCTTATGCTTAGGCAACAGCAAAACTGAATATCTACAGGAGATGTTAACACTCTACCTACCATGTGTAAAAACTCTGCAATACAATTTTCATTGCAATAACCATCTACTTTTCACCTGTGTCTCTGCTGACAGGAATATCGTAACATGCTGCATAAAACCTTTTTAGCTGCCAAGCAAAGTGACTGTTTCTTGACAAATCTGGATTAATCCTCTTCTATCTCTCATGTCACAAACTCCTTTGCACACAGACCTTTCAAAAATATTTTTTCATGAAACTACTTGGGCTCAGGGAGTTCTCCAATACACAGCAGTACAGTTATTTTGATAGCCATTAGTAAGGCATAATGCATAACATATATGACATTTATGTTTTTTAAAAGCATACTGGATATTTACAAAATGGAGGTCCTGAATAGTTCTAGTCTGATTATTTGTTTTCCACCTTCTATAGCGTTTACACGCACTCCTACTATATCAATGAAAAGGGCTAAATGTAATTATGAAATTAAAGATCTGGGAATAGCTTTTTCCTAATTTGTCTGTGCTTCACTTCCCTCTAGTGAAAGTTTTAGGAATTACAAGAACGTGCTCACATACGGATGGCAAAAACAACTACATGTATTTCTGTTAAGTGATAGGATTTAGCTCACAGTCAACTCTGTTATATATTTCAGCCTGCACCCCATGTCTGAAAGAAAACTAAGATAAAAACAAAGTTTGTGAAAACAAAATATAAAGAGAAAACCGTACCTTTTTAAGAGCACAGACTTTCAAAACTTTCTCGTATTTTTCTTTCTCATATTCTTTGTCAAAGAGTATATTACTTCGTACTGTACCAGAAAACACCCAAGGCTGCTGAGAAACATAGGCAATTCTTCCAGTGACATTTATCAAACCTTTGTCTTTAGGCAGCTCACCAAGCACAGCACTTAAGAGCGAAGACTAGAAAAGATTTTTTAAAAGTAAAATAACAATTGAGATGTTTGATTGCATTAAACACGTGTTTAATTAAGCAATGTTTCCCGGCACAATGACATATTTCACCCTGCCACTCAAACTACTGCTAACAGTAAAACCCTTAACATGCAGCCTAGAAGCAATGTACAAAGTACTGCTTTTCTGAAACAGGTCCTGCCCACACCCAGAGGGACATCTGCCTTTCTCAAGTGCCAGTATCTTGATGTGAAATTCATTATAACACACAGAACTGAACTGCACATTTTCAAATCTCTAGTCACGTTTAACAGATTCAAAATCTCCACAGAATGGAGTAAACATTAAAACTTACTTTTCCAGCTCCTACAGGACCAATCACAGCCAGTAATTCCCCTCGTCTGACAGTAAATGAAATTTGTTGAAGTGTTGGGCTCTCTAAACTCTACAGATTTGAGAAAAAGTTAGGCTTTCAGTAATGGACTATGCAACATCAAAACAACCCTTTAAAAAGAGAACACAATGCATATAAATAGCTGTAAATTACCAGCCCATGTGCCCATATTATTTTATGGCACACACACTGCTGCTTCTTCAGTAATTCACAAACACTTGAAAGACTCTGCTCCTTCACCATAAACAAGTAGTACAGTGTTTAAGGAACCCAAGGGCAGCAGAAGCAGTGCTTGCTCAAAGCCTACACATTCTCACCACAGCTCTACCGGGCTGCGGTGGCAGCCTCAGAAACAGGAGCTCTCTGCTGGCCACAGCACCATCATGGCACACCTGGTGACTGAGTAGACAGACAAATGCTGGGAATAAGACAGGCTGGAGCTCTTTTGGAGCCCCAGGAAAGCCAGGTCTGTTTTCCCTCTAGTCAAGGTTCTATCCAAAGTGAAAACAGAAAAATATAATTTGATTTTACACAACTTTGTCTTGTATATCGTGGATTTTCTAAGACTTTAAATGGACAACACAGCAGTTTATTTGTGTGAAAAGATACTACCTTAGGATTGTTTCTTTAATATTCCTTTTTACTACGCCTATCCTTTGTGCTACGCTACTGATAAGAGCTTATTTCCCAACATACTTTGCACCTCTTCTATCAAAGTAGCAAAAATGCCTGTTTCTTGTGAAAAGAGGGTGCTCAGGTCATTAATAGTTGTGGTAAACCACAATTTCTAAGGGCCTTGTGTAGCTCCCTCTCATTAAAGCAAAATACCCTTGTAACAGGATCTGCCTTTACACGCATCTTAGACCACGCTAAGCATGACTGACACTAAAATGCAAACAGGAAAATATATGCTTTTTAATAGAAATACTTCCCCCCTTTTTTTTTTGTCAAGGATCAAACAAAACCCCAGTATTAAGATTCAAGAAAGAGCTATGTGTACCATACCCAGAGCACCTCAA
Source organism: Psilopogon haemacephalus (assembly GCA_013396835.1). NCBI lineage: Eukaryota > Metazoa > Chordata > Aves > Piciformes > Megalaimidae > Psilopogon > Psilopogon haemacephalus. Next base: position 352,836 of record VWZI01022986.1, read on the forward strand.
AACTGCTTGCAGACTACTTAAAATCTCCATTCATTCTTTGAAGTTTAAGGGACTGAAGAGGTCATGACCTAACCCAGCAAAGGCATTCCCACACGAGCAGGTTCTGGGACTGCATAAAGGGGAAGCTAATAACTCACTTCAAATTCTTTGGGAGAGACACAGGTACAGCATGCATCCACACCTGTAACGACTAGGAGAGCTGGGCTTGCACACATGCATCCCTTCATGCCAGGAGAAATAGCCTAGTACAAGTAGGTAGCACCATACTCAGAACTCAAATCCACACATTTCCCATCACAGCTGCACTTCAGGATTCACATGAAAATCAGAGTCACACTGTGAGAACCCAGGCTCGTGTGTGCTGTTTGACTCTGCAGAACTACTCTCGTTGCTACTATCAGTTTCCACAAGGTGGCAGCAATGCGGCTTTTTTCCTTTTCTCCACTCACCTCCCCATCATTATTTTACTATGATTTACATTTCTCAGTACAGAGTACAGACCTCGGGCACTCAGCTACTGCTAAGGTCAGGGGAACTCTACCAATACCATTCATGGATTTTTTTTAGTTTAGTTTTGTTTTAAATGAAAAGTTTGTAAAAAGAGAAAATATCTCTTATTGAATCGATTAGTCTGTACGGAAAAAACAAGTAAGCTTTCAGACACACAGGACGTTCAGACATCTCAAAGTCATGCTTCTGGTGTTTGCAGAAGTGCGAAGATATTTCCTCCCGTATTCAGCACAACGAGAGCCTAAAACCACTTTATAAGAGTTATTAAACTATTACCCAAATATTACATATCAAAGCAGTATTCTAAGATTTCAAAGACTCTATATAAAAGCAGGGATGCAAGCAAACAGCATGGTAACAAATATGTAAGAGGCATGGTAATTATGAAAATAAGCATTGCTAATAATTAAAGATAATTTGTCCTGAACTTATCACACCTATTTTTAGGCACTAAACTGAGGCACTTTAATTTGAGCACAGACTAACATTAAAGCTAAGTTCATGTGACAGCTCATTATCACAAACATCCCAGCTCTCCTGTGCCCTGTCAACTAACCCTGCCTTGCAGTTCCATTCTTCTGCCACCTGCTCTTGCCTAACCTTGCAGAATGGTCATTCATGGGACTCAGCTATCAGCAAACAAATCGTACTAAAAGTGATTCCTTTTCTATTGCTTTATCCTTCTGAACTGGTTCATCACAGGCTCATGCATACAAGCATTAACACCAGCACAAGCAAGGGAACTCAGACATGACAGAGGATGCCTGGGCAGAAACTCTTTAGGTGATCTTGGGCAGAGTTTACATAACCTACCATCAAGGAAAAAAAAGTAGCGTTTTATCCCAGCTAAAGGATACAGAGATCATACATTTCACGGGAAGTTCTATACTACCCAGGCTCCTCTTTCACTGACTCATATTACAAGGAATAACTTTGGCCTCTATGCAAGCACTTGAATTTTAAATCTGAAATTGCTCAATTGAGCAGACAGACTGTTTTGTAAACTCAAGACACATCAGTAAAAACCTATACTGAAAAACCCATAGTTCCATGCTGGTACAAGACTAGCCTGTAGGACTCCTAACACTTGATTTCATACAGCAGGAGTGTGACCATGAATTCATTGGTTCTGTCTTTTGCTAACCTGTAATACACCATATGTCAGGTTTTTAGTTAGGCTTTTAGGAAAACAATCTTATTCTTTCATTCCAGTGGTTTTGGATTTGTGGTTTGTTGAGACTTTCAGTGGTTTTTTTGGCTCACAATATTAAAAAAGCCAGAAATTATCTCCCAGCTGTTCAATGTCTGTACAGAGATCAAAAAAAGTCTTGAGAAACCTAGTCAGGGCAGTAAGCTAAGCCGGGTTATGCGACAAAGGATAGCATAGTTTTATTATTCTTTTTATAGCTCCCCTATCTCAGAACTTATAATCTTTTCAGTTAGCAACTCTATAAAAATTATTTTGTATCATTATAACAGTAAGTCAAGCTTTCTGACTGGCTCTTAACATTTCAGGGAAAACAAGTCTTCTCCCCTGCACACTGCCTGTAATTAAATATCAAAATGAAAGTTACATGAACAGTTTAGTGGGTGGTTTGTTGGTTTCTGCTTTTTTTTAAAACAAAAGGAAACCAGTAATTCCAGTCATGCTTCCCTGCTTTACGCAATATAAACAACTCACACACACACCAAAAAAAAAAAAAAAAGAAGATGTGCTTTATGGGCATATTATGCAACTATTTCCTATAAATTGTTAACAGTGGTACGGAAGTTGGTTTGGGAAGAAAACAGACTATGAAATACATTCCAGTTTGCATTGGAATGTATTTACCATTAAGTTTTTCATGTCAATTAACTTTGAATAATGTGTTCAGTATTTCAGAAAGATTTATGTCACAGAGGCAACTCTGAGAAAATAGAGTAACAGCCATTTTCTTTCAGAGCTAAGCAGAAGCAGCAGTTGTAGGCAGATCCTCACATATGTTTTCACACTTTCATGGGACCCAATACGCATCGGCAAAAGGGTATATAAAAGGAAATACATGACATGTCCCATGAGATTTATAGGCGCAATTCATTTTGAGCTTCCAGCATTTCTTATGGAGCCTGAAGATTCTCTTGTGCAAGGACACTGACAGCTCATAATAGCTCCATCACAAATTGCTGTTCACCTGTGGGATAACTGCCTACTGACCACAAGACAGGAGGTCAAGTTGATTCAACACTCAATTGCAGTTTTAAAACAGAAACAACGCTCAATCTTTGCCTTTCTTAAAGGAATGGATATGTAACAGACTTATCACCTGTGTATTGTCCCTTTGTCTAATCATTTTCTTGGTTTTAGTGCATTTTTAAGCAGAGAATTTATATCTTGGTCTCAATTACAACACACAGAGTAACAAGTACATGCAGATTAGTCTCTAAAGCTTTCAAATCTGCTGTGAGAAATATGACATTGTAATGGTTCTAGAATAACTGACTGTGGTAGTTTGGGAGTTTCCTCCCACCAATGAATTCACCAGATTAATTTGGTTTTCAGCGTTCAGTTCATGGAATAAAAATTTACATTAAGGCCCACCTTACTGTGCTGTCTGTCCTTAACTCAAATTTAAATATCTCAGATACAATATATTGCTATTAAAAACAAGACATATTTTCACATAAAATACTAATGAATATTTTCACATAAAGTACTAATGAATAGCTACTTTTTTTGCTTGGTAATGTTTTCAGCTCCTATTCTACGGAGCTTAACATACTAACAATGAATCCTCACATTAAAAAAAAATGAATAAAACCCATCAGCACAATATACATAAATGTACTGCTATTTAGACTTAAAATGCCCACACCACCAATATATTTTACATTTCATAGAAGTAAATTTACCTTATCCCAGTAGCAAGTCAAATCCTGAACATGAAGAATGGCATTCTCATTATTATCATGAAGTTGTGTCTGGAAGTGTGAGACTTCATCAAGGATCAGAAAGTTCTGCAATAACAGAAAAGCACAGGATATTGCCCAATGATTGAGAATGAGAAAGGAAGCCAAGCACATGGTTTTGGAAGCAGAACACAGAACATTAACTAGGAGGGAAATAAGGGGAACCAACCACAAACAGATTGAGGATTACATTTCCGAAGCTACATACAACTCATCCAACAGTGTACCTCCACCTAGTTAACTGTCCTCCCACAAAACCCTACACTGCAGATTAAATAGCATGGAAGTATTACAAGACTCTTAACAATCAACTGCTCAGCAAAACAGAATTCCTGAAGCAAATGGACTTGAAGAATCTGTCATGCCTTTTTCTTGAAACACTGTCCAATCTTAAAATTGTTTGACTCCCTCTTCCTGTGCCAAAGAAGTGAAACACTGAAACACCTTCTCATTTCACTGCTTTGATGGTAAAGGCTTACGCTATCGTAATTCTTCCAAGTGAGATAATACAGAAAGAAGATGTCCACTGTCTCTACTACGCATTCTCCAACTGACAAAAAGACTGCAGAACACTATCTGAACCTCTAATTCTAAAGTTCTGGGCATTACAAAAAAAAAAAAAAATTGTTTACATTTGCACTATCCTTACTGTACTTCTGCGTCATATCCTAGTGAGAGATTTTCCTTTGCATAATTTTGCAGTTTTGTACCAGCCATGCTTCTAGCGTAACCTGCTTGATGCTACTATAAATACTTCACACACATTTAGAAAGGAAAAGGGCAAATCCTAAAGAAAATTTTCAAGGATAAGAATTACCACTATTTTAAGACAAAACCAGAAAAATTCTTTCATGTTTCAAACCCCAGAGCATAGAGACATTAAATAGGTTCTAGCAGACAGTATTTTGAGAGAAAAAGGAAGATCTTGATCTTAGAAGCCAAGATTAGTTAACAAGTACTGAGCTAACAGCTTGTAGACACGTCTGATAGCTACTGAAGGCTTAGAGAATAAAGTAACTACGACGAAGGAGGAGGAGGATGCCAAGAGCCATGGGAAGGCAGGAAGACTACTACTAGGTGTTAACGGGTACAGAAGTACTGCTCAAGCTCCAGATGGTGATTATCATTTCAGAGGCATGACAAATCAAGTGTTTCAAGTAAGCATTCTCCCAACTCAGTGCACATATACATCTATCTCTGACAAAGGCAAAAGTGACATGCCTGAGCAGTCCAGACAGGCCAGTACTGCTGAGAACTGCATCAGACAAGCAGACCCAAATGGATACATCTGTAAAAGAGAACTCTGGATAAAAGAGTAGGAAAGGCAGAAAAAAAAAACCCCTCTAGGTACTACTTAAATCAGTACTAAGGCACGTGGCTTGAGAAAAGACCTCAGAAAATCAACACTGCAGATAAAACTTTCCAATGCAGGAAGTAAGCCTTAGAGAATCTAAGTTATCTTAAAACATTTTTCCATTCTCTTGTATTAAATAATCTTCCAGGGAAAGCAAAATAAAGCTGCTACCACCCACAGGATGTTGAGAAGCAACCATCAGCTTGAGATATGACTGTGTCCTTGAAACAGAAACCTGCATCTTTTGCATCCATCTGAAAATTATCCTCTTTTAGTGTATTTGCCAAAATAACCATCTGAAAAACAACCACTCTAAACTTTGTTTCACATGGGGACCTTGAGATTACTGCTCTATCACAACAAAGTAAATGACCTTGAAGAGATGCAGACTGTCTCTTGGATGTGCAGCTAGAGAGAGTGGAAAAGAGAGCTTAGGCACAAAACAAAGTAAGAAAACCACTATTCTTTTTGCCACACAGTTCTCGTGTATGTATAAATTAACATGGAGAAAAGGCTACTATTTCCTATCTGACACTCTACACAGGGCAAATCAAACAAAAAACCTCCATCTGTCAAAACCAACAGTATTACTGATGTTCATCCTTGCTGAATTTGAGTCTTCACTCCAGTACTGAGATGCCATCAACGGCTCACATCTGTCTCCACACCTGACCGGGGTACTGCAGCACACATGGAATAGGAAGGCTACAACTCCCATGTGCTCGCTTTGACCCCCAGCTCCCAGTCCCAAAGTATCTGCATGTCTATATACATATTCCTCTTACTTCAGCATCTACACCACCTCTTCACATGTACACTTTTCTCCTACATTTGTCTGCCCCCAGTGCATGTCATGTTTTTGCACACGCACACAGACGGCAACGCATTCCATTTTCAAAAGAAGTTGTTTTATTACAAATCCCAAACTACAAAACCAAAATAAGGATGCTTTTGTCATCAATGTTTTGTCAAAACAATGTTAGAATAAGAAATCCACATACCATTCACATCGATAACCTCACCTTGATTCGTTGTATGCTTATCACTGCCTCGGATACTCTCTCCACCGCCGCAGGGAAGAACAGAGTTACTGTCAGTCTCACTGCACCATACAGGGACACTGCAACAAACACCCGACTTGCAGAGATAACATTGTCAAGTAGCACATATGCCATGAAAGTCGTGAACACTGTTATTTTGCTTCCCACAAAGAAAGAGGCTAAGTTCAGTCCTCGAAGGTAGGAGCTTTTCATAACCATAGCAATCTCCTTCCTAAAAATGCAAAATACAAACAATCACATCAATTTCTCTCATGAAGGAAACCCATTCTCAGGATTTTGATTTTATAACCCTTCTCCACCTTTCACACCACCCCAATTCATATGTCAAGAATTATAAAGGAAGTACGTTATATGGTATAACAAACAAGAGAATTTAAAAGGTAGAAAATAAATGGGGAAAATTACTGTAGAAGCTATAGAAGATAACTACATTTCAGAGACAGAAACCCAAAATATTCTTTCTTTTTCTGCTTTGGTCAAAGTAGTATTTTATTTTCCAGTTTGCTTCAAATCTTTGAGGGTTGCATACAAGAACAGAGATTTTAAAAAAAAAAAATTCTGTATAAAAAACACCCACAAATTCTTTATCTTTGCATCATCAAAATCCAGTAGAGTTCAGTCACAAAACTTCTGAAAAGATTAACATGCGCTTGGGGAAAAAAAAACAAAACCAAAAAACACAAAAAACAACAACAAAACAGGTCAAGAGTTCCAAAGATCAACAGTACAACCATGGACCAAGTATCTGCTGCTCCTCAGGAAGGACCACAGGATTTGCAGTATTTCTTTTGATACCCTGCTCTTGACTTCATTTGCCCTAGAAATTCTAATTCAGAATTCAGAAAATATTGATAGGTGAAGCCAATTGTTCTGTCAGCCATTACTCAACCTAAATAATAACTGAAGAACTGCAGAGACATGTAAGTCTCCTGCCAGTAAATGAAAAGCTGATGCCTATGTTCTCAATTTCTACTTCAGTTATATTTCAGTTTCCACTTCTGACGTACCAAGTCCTATCCTCAAAATGTTACTGCACTGTCTATACTGCGGACTTCATCAAGCTTAAATTATTAAACATAACACTTCATCAATCATATTCCTTCCCCATATATTCTAATTTTATCTGCTTGAAATAATAAAATATATGAAATCAGGAAAATTTCTAATTTCTCTTTCTAAACATTCTGACAATTGTCAGGGAAAATTCTTGATCATTTTGATGACCTTCCACTTTGAACTACATACAAAGATTAGAAATTCAAGTTATGATTATGCAATTTGAAGTAATTTAAGTTCTGACTTAGAGAGAAGGACGCAGGATGCAATACTGGAAAGCTAGATAAGCAACTTTCCCACTATACTTGCCAAATTGGCTGAATAGACAGACTTTCAAAGAGTTTCAAAAGACTTATTTTTTCAGCTTAAGGGCTCACAATCTCTGATTCCTCCAGAGTACAAGCGAAAGAACATTTGTATGTAAACTATTTGAATTGAGTCTAATTCAATTACATCTACAACCCTGGATGAAACTCTTTTCCCACCCTCTAATAATCCGTAATAATCCTCTCACTATCTGTGCATACTCAGAAAGTTCTTTGTGCTACTCTCCATAAATACCAGATAAATTACAGCCTACCTGCAGGCTATATGTAATACACTACACTGTCTTAAGGCACAGACTTACATAAAAGGAAACTAATACAAACAGCCACACAAAAAAAAAAAAAGGGAGTTCAGATGTTGTCTTAGGAAGAGTCAAGGGCCACTGTGGAAATACTGAGCAATAAATCACCTGTCTGAATTTAAGACTTATAATTACAGTGTTTCACATGCAGTTAGAGAAATGAAAGAGGGCCAGAGATGCATTTTGGAAGAGCTTATTTCTTTTCACCACTGAAAAGGAAGCCTCTAATCCCAAGGAGGAGTTGAACTTGGAAATATAAAGTTTAGTGATGTGAATACACCCAGTGAGGAAGCTTTAAATACAATATCCTCTTCTCTGGCTCCATGCAAGACAGCAAAGCTTTCAATCAATCAAGAACATTCAATCAGTGCAATATCCTATAATTTGAAGGAGGAGAGGATTATACGCGTGGGAAGAAACACCTCAAGCAAGTTTGCAAGCCTGCGTGTGGATGGAAAGGAAAAAAACCATTCCTTAAAAAAAAAATTCCAAATACAATAAAATAAAATAGAGAATCCTCAGTAGAGTACAACCTTCCACTCATGCACTAGAGAGGAACCCTTGCGTAGAAATTAGATTATGAGCAATATGCACCTGAAATCCTACAGCTGAGCACTGAATTATACTGTCAAGTAAAAGCACAAATACCAATTGAAAAAAAATCAAGTCTATGACTAAGTTTTAATTAATGCTGACAGACCTCTGAATTGAAAGGCCTTAGGATACTGAACTCACATAGCCTTGCCAATTAAAAAAAATTAGGGAATGTCAAAGTCGTCTTTCTCCACTCTTCTCAGATGTCTTTAGTAACACTTTAAAATGCAGAAAAGGAAGCAGAGTACTACTTGAGAAGGCTCAGGATCATTCAGAACAGAAAGTCAGATTCTATCTATTCCTCATAAGGAAAATGTCTGCATACTGGTTTCTTGCTTGCAGTCTAAAGAAATGCTAAATTACAGAATTGTTAAATTCAACTACTATGGTTTATTAGCTGCTGGTGTCGAATACAATCTTTAAAAGGAAAAAGAAAAAAATTATAAATATCAAAGTGTTCTTTTCTTTTTATGGCCCCATAGAACGTATCTGCATTCCTTCACTCTTAGAAAGTTTGGAAAAAAAAAAAAAAAAAAAATTCAAGTAAACTGCACTTTAGAGCACAAAATAATGTACACATGCAGAAAATGGAAACAGCTGTAGATCATGTAACAAGCTGTATCTTTCCAGTATTACCTTCTTAAACGGTTCACAAGTTCTGCAAATGATTTTTCCCAAGCATACATCTTTATTATCTTCATACCACTTATGACTTCATTCATGGTCCTAATCCTGACATCTGTTAGGGCAGCTGTCTTGCTTCTGTAAACAGCACAAAGTAAAAATTCTCAGATTCTCAAAGGAAAAGAGGTTATTTACAATCACATAAACTCATACTGGTAAAGTTTTTTATTTTGTTTGTAAAGAGGATTCATATAATTGTAATTGTATTCAAGGTTCTTCCTAAACAGTATCTTAAAGCTGACTCACGGTAGACAGACTTGGTATGTCTGTATTCCAGTTATTCCCTGGGAACTGTGAGTTGACTCAATGTTCAGAATTCTACCTTAGTCTGTGCAAACACACACCTTAAAAGAAGGTGTTTCCTTAAACAAACAAATAACAGAATAACTCAAATAAGTTTACAAATACTAAGTTTAGAACTAAACAAACAAACCAGTAAATTAATTTGTAATGGTTTTGAAATGCCAGAATAATAAGTCATCTCATAAAGCTCTTTTGATGTTGTTAAAGAAGCTGGCTTCCATTTGTGTCTTTTTAAGATTACGTGAAACAAAGATTACTTAGTAACAGCACAATTGCTAGAGCCGATCAAGACAAGATTTTTTTAAAAAAAGAAATAAACATTATTTAAGCATTAATCACAAATAAGACTAAGGTAAATATACATATTTTAGTCCCACATTATGTTTGCATTGATGAACAAACCGGAAAATACATATAATTAAATAATAAAGTCACACTTTTAATTAGGAAAAAGGCATTTAAAGTTAGAAGCCATGTAATGAATAGATAATAAAGCCTATTACAACTCTGAAGTCATTCATGCAAACAAACATACTTAGCATGTAATGAGCTATGGTAGGCCTTAATCTGAGTAAAAAATACATTTTCTTGCTAAATTATCTATTTTTGTATATTTCAATGAAAGTTAAGATTCAGAAAGCGTATTTAAAGAGAAAAAAAAAAAAAAACCACAACAGAAAAACCCACAAAACCCAGCAACAACAAACCTCCACAAAAAGAAAAAAAAAAATACCAGAAAACAAAAGCTCTTTAGAAGATGTGGCTGGGGTTTGTCAGGTTAACCTGACTCCTGTAAGAACTCTCAGATACTTTGGAAGAAATATTCCACATTCAAAGCACTTCGGTAGAAAGAATTTCAGGCACCTGTTCATCATGTAAAAGAAATTCTCTGCAGCAGTGTTCCATAAACATTAGGATAGCTGAAGCATGGTACTAAGAAATATTTAGACAAGAAAACCAACAAAAGATATGCAGAAACTCATCCCTAATACAATCAAGGCATCTTACTAAGACTGAGGAAGGCAGCTTAGCCTAAAACAACCATGCTGACAAGGAGCAAAACTATCTTTGCTAAGTCATCTTTTCCTTTTTCAAAAAGAAACAGTAAATGAAAAACAATTCCTCAAAGAATGGGAGAGTTCATCCTCTTCTCCATAACACACACCTCCACTTCAAAAGGCAAAATTTAACCTCCGTGGTCCACCTGCAGCAGCAAACAGTTCTCAACTGCAATCTTTTGAAACAGTCACCCTTTAGACCTAACTACCAGGCTTTATCTCCAGATAACAGAAGGTTGAAGATGACTCAGAACAAGGAAGTTAACAGAGGTGACTTTTATAAATGGTGTGAATCAAAAAGGCTATACTTCTCACAAATCAATTTTTCAGTTTTCCTGATGAAATGTTATCATAGTAACTATTGCCTTTCAAACCGGGGGGCGGGGCAGGGGGAGGGTGTTTTTCTGTGTTGGTTTTGTTTTGTTTTCAAGTTACACTCCTCTACACTTTGTACATAAATACCAGGCACCACAGTCTCAAAAATAATATATAATGGTTTAAAGTAGAATCACAGAATCGTTTTGGTTGGAAAAAACCTTCAGGATCAAGCCCAACTGTAAATCTAATACTGTCATCACCATGTCCATAAGCATCTCATCTACATCTTTTAAATACCTCCTGGGATGCTAACTTCACTGCTCTCCTGGGCAGCCTGCTCCACTTGTCCTATTGCTTATTGCCTGGGAGGAGACCAACAGACCATACTCCACACCACACTACAGCATCCTTTCAGGTAACTACAGTGTGCAGACTTACAGTGCACTGATGGCAATTAGCAGCAGAGGAAGAAGTGTCTCCAGGTTTAAAAATACAAAATTCAGAATACATGCAGATCAGGATGACTAGGAAACACATGCTCATACAGCATGCTTAAGAGTGTAATAGGAAAAGACCTGAAAATTCTTCAAGCATCTGAAAAGTCCCCTCTGTGATACTAATTATCATTCTAAAGTAAGCAAGCTAAAAAAATACTTTTTTGCTTTCATGAGGCATATTTTGATGGGTTTTAATAATGTATGACACAAGTTTTACACATTTTTACTCTTTAAAAAGGGCTTTAAATGAGAATATTGCAGTTGCATGGCTAAGCACTGAATGGATTTAGCTCTTATAAATATAAATAAAATTATCTTTAAAACTATTTCTCAAATAATTTGTATGCTGTAAAATTCCTAGTACTTCTGCAGGTGGAAGCAATACTGGGAGATACAACATGTACCATTCCAGAGGACACTGAGCCTGTTTCTGCAAACTCCTACAGCACTGAAGATGATGCCCACATCACAATTGGGTGTGCATATCTGTCTTTACAAGACTGGGTCACAAGCACAATGCTGAATAATAGCACAAATTAGCTGCCACACTGAGCGTGCCTGGATTTTAGCAAAAGCTTTAATCCTTAAATTACTTCTTCATATGCTGATCTCCTTAAATCCATGCAGATTCCCAGCAATTGCCATGAGAACACACTCATCATTACAGAGCTGGAATCCATTTCAGTTTTGCTATTAACTCCTTCTGTGCACTCCACATTTCTACTCAAAGACCTGCGTACATGTAGACAAGCAAAAGTTTTTTGGGATGAGTTCTTTCCCTTGCATGGAATCCAAGCAAGCAGCTGAATGAATGGTAGGAAAACCTTAACAACATTACATTGCCACTTACTGAGTTTTTAAATCTGTATCTTTGAGAACAGATATTTATCATCTTGCTGTCTGACCCTGGACAAGTCCCCTGAACATCCTTGTCCAAATTTCCCATCTGCAAAGCATGGATAGTAATGCTTGCCACCACAGATAAGGCACTAGTGAAGCGCACAGCATTTTAATTATCAGCTCAAAATCACAAAAACTTAAAACTCAAAAACAACAAGTGAAGTAGCTTCATACTTATGCATACATACTACACACACAGTGCAAATGCACACGTAAGAAAATACTGGAATTGCCCTATAAAGTGGTTTTACCCCACCCCTCCAAAAAAAAGAAAGAATTTAACAGAGAATGTTTTGACTGGCTCATTATTGACCAGTGACAAGTGGCATCTACCAGTAACAAGTGGAGTCCCTCAGGGGTCAGTGCTGGGACCAGTGCTGTTTAACATCTTTGTCAGTGACATGGACAGAGGAATTGAGTGCACCCTCAGCAAGTTTGCAGATGACACCAAGCTGTGTGGCACAGTTGACTTGCTGGAGGGGAGGGATCCATCCAGAGGGACCTGGACAGGCTGGAGAGGTGGGCCCAGGCTAACCTCATGAAATTTAACAAGGCCAAATGTAAGGTCCTGCACCTGGGTCACTGCAATCCCAAGCACAAATCCAGGCTGGGTGGTGAGTGGCTGGAGAGCAGCTCTGAGGAAAAGGACCTGGGGGTCTGGGTGGATGAGAAGCTCAACATGAGCCTGCAGTGTGCACACGCGGCTCAGACAGCCAACCGTGTCCTGGGCTGCATTAAGAGAGGCATTACCAGCAGGGCAAGGGAGGTGATTCT